>VDFB02114171.1:0-19051 GCA_007258455.2 Sequoia sempervirens
TTGATGCCAAGTGTTGGGTGATCTTTGAGGTGAGATGGAAAGTCATCCAACCTCTAAAAGGTAGAACATGAGGTTTACCAAATAACTTGGTAACCTCTAGAGGTCTAAAAGGTTGCACATTCAGTTAGACAAGATGTTGTCTAACCTCATCAATCTAGGTACACTTAAGTATAGTGAATAGATAAATTATTCACTCTAACACCTTCTGATTTCCTTGGAGTAGAGAAGAGAAACATTCTCCATCTTCAAGGTCACTGAAGTGCTCCCAATTTTCATGGCTAGGCTATCCCATAAGTTTGGCAATGAACATAGCAAAGTTTGCCACACTTTTTTTCTCATCCATCTTCACCCCAACTAAGATCAATTGAGTGACGAACATAATGAAAAAATTTAGATGCTAAGATATTTGTCCACCTTTTTCTTCAAGATAATGTTATTTACTAGAGATTTGGCTTGATACATCTTACCCAACTTCTTTCATAGCTTCTTTGTAGTGGGTTTTTTTGTGGACATTTATCATAATCGAGTTTGCAAAGAATAGTCTTATGAGACTTTTAAATTTGCTTTCCATATCATATTTTGTAGCCAAAGTTGAATCTATAGGCCTCTAAACATTATCATCCACTACATCCCATAGATCACAATCAATCAACACATTTTTCATCTTCAACTTCCACAGTTCAAAATTTTGGCTAGAAAATTTCTCTACGTCAATTCACTTAGATGTGCTTACCTATGTCTACTATCTTGAAATATAAAAAATGAAATACTTTGCACAAGCTTCCACTCATATCTCAAGTAGCTCAAAAAATCAAGTATGCAACAAATAGAACCAAAATTGGCCAAGCTTTGATGCAACAGGTAAAGAAGCAAAGGTGTGTAGAAACATTTGCTACATTAATCTTGATAGGAATGATATGAAATTTTGAGCTTAACTATATAATAAGATAACAATAAAAACATAAAACTATGATTTCTATAGGAAACTTCTTTCTAGAGAAAATTCTCACTCCAAAACCTACACAATGTATTATCTAATCCTAAAACTGAACAAACTTTGTAAATTCTTACATGTACCTTCATCTCAATTAAATCTTGGAGAAATTTTGACAACATTATGATAGCATAGAGATTTACAAATTAAACTTATTCATAGAATGACTATCTAAAAACACCAAAATATATATATATAATTACATTGCATGTGAAAACCTTCTAAAAATAAAATTCTATTTTAAAAACAACTAATAAAAAGACAATAATACATAATAAATATAATAATTATCTTGAACACAAATTTCTGCTCAAAATAACCGCTTTACCGAAGTACAATATATACTCTTAACTCCTACTGATTTTATCATATTCTTGACTCTTCCTGATTTTGACACCGAGTTTTCTAACAAATAGCCGCTGCTCTCTCACTGTCGATGGAAGGCGACAATAACTTCGTCTGTCTCACCGACTTTTCTAACAGATAGCCCCTGTCCTTCGTCTGTCTCACCGACTTTTCTAACAGATAGCCCCTGTCCTCACTGTCGTGGAAGGCGACAATAATTTCCGCCGTCTCAAAAACTGTGTGACCTTTGAAGTCGCAGCATATTCAGACAAGAGAAAAATTTCCGCTTGTCTTAGTAATACTGGACTTCCACGCTGAGACAATCGATCCTGTAAAGAGTACGAGCATCTAATTTCACCCCCTTCAAAAAATGGTTCGGATTTTTTTTTTCTGCCATGCCATCCATTGAAAACGCATACTCGCAGGATAGTTTTTTCACTGCCATCTTCTTTCGTAAGTGAAGGGAGTTTGAAAGTTCGAGAAAATGAGCGCTCATGGTCATCACCCAACAATGTCATTACCACCTCCATCTCTGGAAGACGGATATTCCCATTGCTGCAAATACGAACCAAAATAGAACTGCTAGGGATGAAGTGTCCCTTTGCACTATGCGGTACATTTGGCCTACAAGAGGTTGCGTTTCACCAAGCAACTCCTCTGCAGGAGATATCGACAAGTCCAGCTGCTTCAAATATCTAAGACCCTGTCATTCAAATAAGTTGGGAGATTAATTTAACTGCAAATTTTACATCTTCAAACGGTTATCTCTGTAACCATTAAAACTAAATTAAATATTTGCAGAGGAAATCTCTATAATTTGTGTTCAAATGCGAAAGAGAAGAAAGCGAATTGGACGCTATAAATAAGCCACCAACGCAAGCATTCGGAGAGGAAGACTACCGCGGAAAGACATACCTCCAACAACCGGTAAATATTTAGTCAAATGTTGTCACAGCCTATCATGCATAGCCTTTGCATTTTATTCTCGACGAATGATGCGGTCTCAGATTCATTCGCTAAACAAATAGCCTTCATTTTCTCTTTCTTACATATACGCGGGACAATGGAGGAATTCTCCAATTGTGAGCAGCCTGAAATGCGTAAAGGAGCGAGCTTTAGTGGAACATGATCCAATTTAACAAGCTGCTTACATCCATGTACATTAAGATTTCTCAAACGCACGCAGCTTCCCAAGTCCAGAAGTTGAGTAACACTTTTGCAGTGAAGATCCATTTTCTCTAAAGAAGACACACTCTTGAGAGATATTACTTGCAATTTTGAGCATCTTCTGGCATTGAGGGTAATGAGGCGATTTGGAAGAGCAGGAAATGCTACAAGTTGTTCATTCCAGGCCATCTCAAGATGCATTAGAGATTGCAGATGTCGGAAGCTTGGTGGAAATTCTGACAAGAAATTGTTGCTAACGTCAAGCGTCTTAAGCTTGATAAGATTTCCAAAAGCTTCGGGCAGGGCCTCTAAACTGCATCGGCTTAAATATAACTCTACCAGAGAGTGAAGTTCACAGACTTGTTTAGGAAGACAAATCTGTTTCGTACCGCTCATATCAAGGTATCGCAGATATTTGAGTTGAGCTATAGATTTAGGCAGAACAGAGGATAGGACAGATGATCCATTATGCTCACTATTAGCGATCTATCAAACGAAAAGTGTTGTGAGGTTATGCGCAAAAATATTATCCTTGCAAAGCAAATAACGAATTGCATACTGCTTGGGTGGTCCTTTTGGCTCGTTTTAAGTAAAATTTGAGTAGAGAGTGACTGACCTGGTGATTGTAGCCCTTCAATTGACAATCAGATAAGACCAGATATTTTAGGTTTTTAGTTAGTCTTTTTATCTCAGACTTTACTTGCAATTTCCACAACATCAAGAAATCTAATTTCTGCATTGGTGCCAAACTGTCTATATCCTGAAGCTCCATGCGCCTTCTCCACATGAAACCCTCTATATTTGAGCTTTCCTGTTTAAGATGAAAGGCAGAGAATCGCTTAGTAACATTTCTACCAAATGAAACTTATGATGCAGATAAGTCAGATCTAAGAGAAAACTCCACTAAAAGCACTATAGACTTACACAGGATTCCATGAAACTAAGCAAGTTTACATTGCAGTGAGTTAATAAATAAATTACACTGCTTTTATCCAATATATCTTTTCCAGACTAGATACCGAAACCTCCTGACCCATTTAAGTAAAAACAAAACCGCTATCCAAACCACTACAGCAGTTACAAAACAAAACAATGCGGGCACTGAAAAAATATGGTTTTTACAGACTGACGGAAAGGTGGGAATTGTTTCAGCGATTTGAAACTTGAATACAAAACTTACAAACAACTTATTGCTATTAAGTTTGGAACAGAGAGTAAACAGTACCTGGAGTGTATTAGACGCCATTAGCGTACGTATGTCCTCCTCCCGCCACAGTCTACTTCGTTTGGTTGGATCCTTCTCCGATTCCTCTACGACAATTCGTCTGCCCATGTCTCTTATCTGCTCATGCATAGAAAATTCACAAAAGTGCTGACCTGCGTGGTCCTCTTCATCCATATCCTCATCCATGGCCTCGGTATACCTGTGTTCATGTACTACAATGAGTGCCTTCTCTTCAAGAGTTTTAAGACTTGTATACACAGACTCGCACCCTAAAGCACTTCAGAATCTATCATAAAAAATCCATATTGAAAGCCCTATTCCGAATGAAGATGCTGCTTTTGAGGTTGACGAAGAAGCAGGCTATGTCTAAAAAGATGTGCTTCTCCGCAGGCGCTAGAGTATCGTAACTGATTTTGAGGTTATTAAAGACGGAATTCTGACCTGCATTTTCAAGTATGCGTAGAGCCTCGGTCCAATATCTAATGTGATTTCTATCATATAGGTCTGTGCCTATAATCTCCAAGGACAGAGGAAGACCCGAACAAGCCTTCACAATTCTCTCCGTTATATTTCCATAACCTTTCTGCGGGCCGGCTCTGAGAAAGGCATGCCAACTGAACAACTCCACAGCTTCAGCAAGCTCAAGTCCTCTCATGGGATAAATCACATCAACTTGTCGCACCTCTAAGACGCGTTTATCTCGGGTTGTAATGATGATTCTGCTACCTTCTCCGAACCAGTCACCCATCAGAGCATCCAACTGTCGCACATTGTTAACATCATCCAAAACCACGAGTGCTCTGAAGGACGCCAAATGATTTCTCATTAGAAATTTTCCATGACCTATATCATTCACCTTTATCTGTGTTTTCAACAGATCCCTGAGGATCTGCTGTTGCAATTTTCTAAGGCCCTGGATGGGCTTCTCTAATTTTACATTAGATATAAAACAAGAAGCTTCAAAGAGGTGATGGATCTTGTTATAAAGGGCTTTTGATAGGGTGGTTTTACCCAGACCACCCATGCCCCAAATACCAAGGGCAAGCCTATCACTTGTCTTACCGCCCAGTTTCAACAACTGTATCACCTCCTCACAGCGAGGAATGAGTCCCACAGGGCGTCTGGCCACATCTAATTCTCCAATATCCAATGTCTGGAGAACGTCCTTCACCACTTGCTTCACAAGCTTCCCTTCGAACCTGCCACATTCCACACATTGAGTCATGAATTTTATTTTTCTTACATGACTTCGATTTCAAAACACAACACACACACATAAAAGACAACAAAGTACCCGAAGGACGTTTCCTTGAGAGACCACCCAGATAAACAAGAGACTCCGTACAGCGCATCTCTCCAGCTTTGTATCTCTCCTTGGCTATGCCTACCTCGTCTCCAATGTTTGCTGAAAGCCTCCCGTTATGCAGCGAAATGCTTAATATACCTGACTTCGGATGGTTCCACATTATAAAAAAGAGTTATCATCACTGTAGTGTATGTGCCGGTGGATTTGATATGCCACATGAGGGAGAGCTCCTTAAGGCACCATGCTGAACTCGCGTAATCAGGGGAAAATATGGGTATATAGATGGTAGAGTCTTGAATGGCCTGCTCCAGATTCATTCCAATATTTTTTCCCTTTTCTAGTTTCTCATTGTCTATGAAGACATTCACTCCAGCAGCGGAGAGAGATTGATAGAGATGATCCACCAATGTTTTTCTCACGTCGGGACCTCGAAAGCTCAAAAAAACGTCATACTTTTTTCTCTCACGACTAGAAATTTGTGATGACTGAGGTTTGTAATGCCGGAACCCCTCCATTTGCGGGACTTGAATAACGGCAATAAGGACTAAGAAGGGTATACTAGGAATTCAGTACAAAGACAGAATTTCCTGAAAATCAGGAGCCTGCAACAAAAGAAAGTAAATTTGAACAATCGATTTATTTGTGTCTATGGACAGTTGTCTTCCACCAAATAGCAGTTTGTCCTCGAAATTTACAACTCTCTATTGTCTAGAGGCTATGTGACAAAAGTTCTCGAACAAGAAATAGTGATTTCTTAAGAGACGGTGATAAAAACTGATGAACGTCTTTGTAGAGTTGATTACACCATTGAAAATAAAGCTTAAATTGGCCGTATGTAAGTATGTTTTTTGTGGTAAAATATAATTAAAACTTCCGAAGGCTGTATCACATGAAATGGAAAATGGGAAAACTTCAGGATTATTTTCATATATATGTTTTTCTTTAATGCTTCAAAGGTGATTTTAAATGGATAACTGATATAAATATTTATAATTCTGACGATTTTATTTAGATTGATTTTAAATATGTTTTTTTAATATCAATTAATTTTTGTTATTATTTTTATTTATAAACATTTTTAATATAGTCATGTTAAACATAAAAAAATGTAAAACATAGTTTTAGAAGGTTTATAATAAAAAATGGTTAGTTGACATTCACAATCCAAAAAATGTACATTCACAAAAATTTATAACATCAAATAAATAAGAAAAAGTTTAGGCACATGCAATAGTGCCAAGTGGGGGTTGTGTAGGGTCATCTATCATGGAACCATCCATTGGACATGTTTGTCTCACAAGGTTGGAGCCACCCATTCATCTTGTGATGTCAATAGAATTGGCATAGCGAACACAACCCATCCTAATGATGGATTAAGCATCAATGGTATATTCCCATGTTGTGTAACCACAACAAGAGGAGAATTTATAACTATGGTCTACTAAGAAATGGATGCCTTCCCATGAGGGGAAGCAATGTACCCACTTTGTATTGATGTTGACAAGGAATCGTTACTATTGTTGGAGTGGTTAGGGCTAATCCCATGAACCTCAGGAGGCATGGTGCTTCCATGAACCTTTGGTGATATGTAGATCATAGTGCACAAGATGATCCTATAATCTTTAATTAAATCCAATCAATGTTAGAATTCCATTGCCACCTTCTTGAATTAAGCTTAAATCTAGAAGTAAAAGAATGAAACCATATTCATCTCTTTTATTAAAATGAAAATTTTTAATAAAAATCCTAATGATAAAATATAGAATAGTTTTTGAAAATTCCATGAAAAGAAGGGATGATATCTCTATATTTTTACCTAAGTAAAACAATGTATGGAGGCTAGTGGTTATATCCCCTAAGATAACAACCCTTTATTGGTGCTCCAAACAACTTCCTACAACCCTAGAGAATGCACTTGCAATCTAAACTAAGGAAACATAAGTTGTTTGTTTTGTTATTTATAGGATTGCTAGTCTAAAGAATATAGCCCTAGAGATGTATATATCAAGTAAAAGAACATAAGTGACTCCTCCATTTGGGATGAAATAAAAAATTCAAAAACTAGAACTATGCTTCAAATTGTAGAGGTTTGATCAAAGATCGTTTCAATTAATTCATCTTCAATCATACCTAGTCAATACATCCATGACATCAAGGTGCCTAGTGGGGATATAATGTTGGATCAAAGATTCTTCATTCAAACCAAATTTGATTGAAGCCCCTTTGAGTTCTTCCTATATAAGATGGTTCTCACTAATTCTCTTACCATATTTTCCCACAAACCAAACAACAAACTTCCTTATGCTTTTTTGTAAAAACCAATTAAATTAAGAATAGTACACTACATATTCTGCACCAACATTAGCCAACTAGTGTAAATTCAAGGTTTTATTCATGAGCTTTCATTGGTAATATTATAGTAATTTTGAAAATAGATCTTCCTAATTGTGATAACATAATTAAATATTTTTTGCCCTAATTAGCATTGAAATAAGTCTAAGTTAGCATTTATGTTATCTCTTTTATGATTTATCTAGACTAAAATTTATTATTAATAAACAATGTTGAAGTGAAAATGAGTTGGCTAGACAAGATTAACCACCAATATTTTAATTTTTATAATCTCTTGTTATTGTCTCTTATTCAAATAAAATACTTTATATATCTATTTCAAAAGGTTCAGTCCTCACCAAGTGTTTAATTATCCATCTAGTATGTGAAATTATGTCATAACTTAGTTAAAAGCTACAATATCCAAATAGTTTAAACATAGTGTAAAAATAGATCAATTAAGAAATTTACCTATTTCTTTTCTTTACCCTAAAATATTAAGAAATATTTCTTTGAAAGATGTCATTTTATCTTCTATTAGTTTTTGATACTAATAGAATCTAGTGTGTAAGACTCATTATATGTTGTGGGCTCAATGAAGAAGTTCATCAAATCAATAATTTTATACTAGCTATCTAGAGTTGCCATCAGGGAGCTAGTTTAAATTCCTTATTTGTTCCATGAGACTTAGTGTAGTCAACTAAACTTTCAAAACATAATCAATTCTAAATATTTCCTCTATAATTTATCATTTACATTTGACTAATAATTTAATTCTCACTTTTTTATTAATTTGATTACCACTTTATTTATTTATTTATTACACCAAAGGCGTATCATATTTGGAAATGGTCGAGCTTTTTTTAACTACCAACGATTCAAAAGTAAGTATAAGCATTGCAATAAAATTATATCAATCTGACCCGTTCAATGTTTTTCGTCAATTTTTAAATCTTCCTCATTTTTTGATGTTCAAGAATATTGTATAGTATAATCTACGATCATTTTATTTTCATGTTGTTTACAACTACCGAGTTGTATTTTTATTTAAAGCTCCCACACCCTATCTTAGATTTTTTCAGAGCTTCATCAATTGGGAATATTGGATAGCCATCCTTTAATGCCCTGACAGTTTTACTTCATACTTTATTATATTGGCATGTAAAATTATGCATAGAAGTCAAAATAATTTGGCAGTTCTTACCACCCAACTCAATAGATATCTATTTTTAATTCGATAGCATTTGTTGGAATTAGATTTATATTTGTTTCACTTGAGTTTTTCTAGACAGCGCACGTTACATTAATTTCTTTCATCTAATCTAGGTAAAGATATTATCATCTTACTTATCCATCCTCCTTTTAACCCACAATTTTTTTAAAAATTCACTCACTTCTTCATACTTGCAATTGCTTAAGTTTCTCCCTTCCACTAACCAAGAATTCGTTCACAGCTATATATTGATGAATGCTTCAATTTTTTCCTTTGTATATTCTATAAATATAGCCTTTTCTGTAAATGACATTGTTTCACTTGTCAATATATGACTCATTTTTGTAATATATGTACATGTGTTCATGTTCTGTAGATATTTTGCTCTTACAAAGCTAAAAAAAAAACATTTGAATTTCGTCGTCAAATCCTTCCCTCTTTCAGTGAACAAGGTATTCTTTTACACTTGAGTTGTTTGCTTGCTTCTTTTCGTCCACAACTTATTTGTCTTCTTCTTATTCACCAATATTTACACTATTGATAGTTGCACACCAAAAAATTAGCAGAAAAATTTAACCATAGTTGAAGCACCAGTTTAGGATAATTTAAAAATATTAGAACATGACGTCGCATACTTGGGCACCCTTTTAGGGACTCAAAATGGATGCCAAACCAATATTAAATTTTAACTACAATTCTTCACAAGGAATCCATGCTTGTAGTAAATAATATTTAAACCTATGTGAATGATAAATGAACTAACAGGTTAAAATGCCATGTTTCATTAATTTTTCACTATATACATAAAGATGTTTGTTTCGAGTGATTTTGTTGGGTTCATTGATACTCTTGAATCTATTTACCTTTTAAAAAAAACCTATTTTTTACCAGATGAAAAGGGAGGCATTTTTTTTTATGCACATATGCAGAGGGGGCTTAAATAATGGGTTGGTCTTTTATTTCTTATTTCTATAATAAATTAATTTAAATAGTAGTATATTAAGACAAGCTTTATATTAATTAAATTATGTTTAATAATTAATAGGTTTATTAATTTTCTAGTTGGATAGGGTGGATAAATCTAATATAGGGGGAAAGCAAAAAAAGAGTTCAAGTTAAAGAAGGCTCAAGCCCCTACTTTATTTTGTGTGTAATGCAAATATATGAAACCTATTTTACATAATAATTTCCCCTGTTATGTTATGCTTTATTGTAATTAAATAATTTCGCATTCATCTTCCCTTGTTCGCCTGTAAAATCTTTCATTTGTAAAATGTTCATTACACATGTACACAGCTTTCTAATGATGTATAATACATAAAAACATCTTTATGAAAATTTAAAATGTTGTTGGTTTCATAAATTATTCTAATTTATTCAATTTTTGGCTTTATAATTTAAAATAATTTATGAAACCAGTGAATACGCCCAAATAGTTGATAGGGGTCAAGTTTAAAATTTCCTTTTTTTTTATCTTGTAGAAATTAAATCTAATATATTTTATTATCAAATATTCCTCATTCAACCACACATACATTCACTTGTTTGACCATAAAGTATAGACTCTGTAATGAGATTTAATTACAAAACATTTTGAAGAAATAACTCTTCTATGTAGAGCATCTACTGTAAATATTTTTCTACTAAAAGACATATATAGGTTATAGTTTTTACCATGGCAAGGTAGTCTATTTTTCATTTTGTATCCTTATCTCCATGTAAGAGTGTAGTTATAAGCACAAATTATAGGTGTTAGAGCTACAGGCTATTCAATTTTTATTTACCATATGGTTAACAGTTATGGGTTTCTTCATTACCACATAGTAGGTGGAAGGATTAAGAGCCTTTATCCTTGTCTTTAATCCTCTTGATTCTTGCTCTCATTTTGATGCCTTGAACAATGCAGTTTCAATCACACCTCCATTTATGTTTCAGTTCAACTAGCCTACTTTGGAGTTCAATGTTATTCAGATTATTTTGAATTTCTTCTTACCATTCAACCATTATATCTTACCTTTCCTCCTCCTATCAAGAGTTTTTTTCATACCAGTAGTGGCGAGAAATGATTTTCATACCTTAATCAAGTTCTCCCAAAATATAATCACAGATTTGGCTAGGAAAATCCTTAGTTAGCATTTTTAATGCTATGAAATCCATTTAAGTTGTCCTAATCTTCAAGAAATGGGTGATCCCACAATAGTGGTTTACAATTTTTGGCCAAACTGGACACTGAAATTATTATTTTTAACTAAATCTTCACATTCGGGCACCTATAGCAACTAAATCGTGAAGAATTTGAATATGATGCAAACTAGAGTCTCATCACATTTTAAGTAGATTCTAAAAATATTTTTTTCAAAATTTTTGGAATTAAATTGCACTTCTTTTCCATCTCCCATGAAAACTAGTTTTTCATTAAACAACATTTTTAAAAGTGGCACATTATAGCATCAATTTTTCCATGAAGGATAAAATTCTAATTCTTCAATTTAGATCGTAACTTTGATATCTAGTGCTTCCACTTGGTTAGACAGTTTTTAATATTTTTCTTTAATCAAGTTTCAAGTCAAACCAATTACAATTAACATAGCGTGACCGATAACACATAACTTTTTGTATATCAAAATTCAATTTATTTTTTGTTGGATCAAGGACTTCAATATCTGGTGCACTCATATTTTTCAAAAAAAAAATCTAATATTCTGCTATTTTTCCACATGTGCAGAATAGAGACCTTTGTTTTCGATGAAAAACCTATGTTTAATAAAACTAAAAAAATAAATACATAATAAAACCAAAACATATTAAAATTATATTCGTTGGATAGCTCGTTCTGAGGACTAGCTAATTCCAATTGGGTTTGTGAAGATTCCTCCATTTTCATCCTCAACACGAACACCAAAATGCCAAATTTTAGTTTTTTTGTGTGTCTCAGGGAGGGGATGAGGATTTATGGGGGCTCATACAAACCCATAGGGGTTGAAGCGAACCCCTAGGGGTTCATTTGAACCATGGTTCACTCGAACCTAGGTTCGAGCGAGCCTCTTCAAGGGGGTTCGCTCGAACCCCTTTCATATTCTTTTTTTTTGGTTTTTTAGCAGAAAAAAGTTTAAGGGGTTTGCTCAAACCTTGGTTCGGTCGAACCCCTTTTTGGTTCGGTCAAACTTCTAGGTTCGTATGAACCCCCAAAATCACTTTTTTTTCCATGGGGTCATTTTTTCTTAGTTTTCCTTCCTCCATCAAATTATAAACCACTATTGTGGCTTCACCCAAATTTACATTCAACTTGTACAAAACATTTGATTTTTGATTAAAAAATATATATATATTATTTTTTATTTATATTTCATTTATTTTATATTATAATTTGTTGTAAAGTAAGTTTTTTACACATAATATTACATTAAGATTAAAATCAATTTTATAGACAGTTTTTTTTTTTTAATAAAATATGTTAAATAATTGAAATAAAAATATTCAATAACTTTTTTTTATTTTTACTATTTATTGATTTTAAAATTTGATCTTTAATTCAAAATCATTAATGATATGTAAAAAAATCGTATATATAATTTAAAATTTTATGTTAATTTGAATAAAATTACAAATCTTTATTATTATTATATTCTAAAATAATTATATTTCTATTTAATTTTTTAAAATGTTGATTAATTTATGTTTAAACAATTTATTTTATTTTAAATTATTATTTGTTGTAAAGTAATTTTTTCACACATAATAATACATTAAGATTAAAATCATTTTTGTCGACAGTTTTAATTTAATAAAATATCTTAAATAATTGAAATAAAAATATTCAATAATTTTTTTTGTTTTGACTATTTATTGAATTTAAAATTTGGTCTTTAATTCAAAATCATTAATGATATGTAAAAATTTCATATATATAATTAAAAATTTTATGTTAATTTGAATAAAATTACAAATCTTTATTATTATTATATTTTAAAATAATGATATTTCTATTTAATTTTTCTAAATGTTGATTAATTTATGCTTAAACAATTATAATAATATTTTACAATAAAAACATGAAACCTCCATAGTTTATGATATTAAAAGATGATTAAAAAAATTACATAATCAGAATCCAAAAAAAAAATTACCTTTTTAATAGATTAAATTTTATTTTTCACTTTTTAAAGTTTAGTTTTACTTGTGACTTTTAATATAAGAGTTAAAATTTTAATTTTAACAATTTTAATGTAGTTTATTTTTATTTTGAATATTGAGACTAATCTAGATAATTATTTACAAATGTATCTTTAACTAAAATAAAGATAGTTTTTATGATTAATAATAATATTATATCAATTTATAAATTATTTCTCTCCCTCCCTCTCCATCTCTCCCCATATCTTTCCCCCATTAATCTGGATAATTTACTGAATTTCTATTCTTTTTTGCCTGTTGGCCTATGTGGTTGTTTTACTTGAGTTGTGGGCTCTCCAAACCTTTTAATAGATTGAAGACTTTAAGTCCATGGTTGTAGCCAACCCTCCTAATTTTACTTTGTAAAGTGTTGATCTTTGTCTGGTTTAATTCTTCAATATATTCTCAAATCATATAATAGTACTCGGGACTCTTAGTCCAATGAAGTCAGTGGTTTAATTCTTCAATATCATCTTAATCATATATTAGTACTAGGTACTCTTAGTCTGATAAATTCAGTGGTTCAATTCCTCAATATCCCCTTAATCATATGTTAGTACTAGGTGGAATGTAAATTTTTTATTTTCTATTATCACAGACCATCTAGGATGTTAATGTAGGACCTCCCCAAATGCCACTAAGTTAGCGCTTGTTTATTTTTTTTACACACATTTTTAATTGACCAAGACTTTTTGGTAGGCTTGCCATTATAGTTTGACTTTTTTATGGTTTATGGTTTAGGGTGTGGCCCATGTTTTCAAATTAGTTTTTTTAATGAGCTTGTTACTATAAATTTGTTGTAGCTCATCTTTTGAACATCCAACAGTAAAAGATCCTACATCAAAAAGCCATAATTTATTTTTTAGGGCTTTTGCTGGACCTAAGTTTTCTAGGGTTGGAAACCGTTGTGTTCCTATTATTGCTACACTTGATCTGCTTGTTCTTTTCTGCACTTGATTTGCTTGGACCTAACCTTGCATTAGATTGTCTTTTTACCAAGTTAAAAACATATTGCCTCGAGATCTACTTTAAAGTTATTTTATTTACTATTGCATTATAGATTAAATTTATTTAAGAGTTATTTTTTTAACTTATTAAAAGCACGTTAGGTTACCTTCCTTGTTTATTGTTTTATATATATATATATATATATATATTTAGAAATATATTGTTCATGTAAATACATGTGCTAGATATCTTGCTCTCCTAGTACCAACAATGATGTACTATAATTTAATATGGTATACTATCAAAATTATATATATTACGAATTTGATTAAAATTATAATAATATTATTGTCTCATTATCCAAACTTGAATTATTATTTTCTATACCTAAATTGTTCTAGTCTAGTGTGATTGTTATTTGAAAAACATGCATTGAAAATTCTTTCTTTCATTTATCTATATTAAATGTGTTTCCCCATTGTTTCAAATTCTTTTGTATTTTATTTATAAAATCTTTGACTTAACTCATCTCAGGAGATGGCTAGCCACAATCAAATGCCTGATATCATCCAAGCTTCTAGTGCAAATACATTGAACACTAAAAACAAACCTAATGTCTCTTTGAATCCCCATATTGTTGTAGTAGAGTCTTGTGCCTCTGTTAATAAACCAGAAATCCTTGGGCTATATATTGAACATCTAGCAACTACTATCATAAATAGCTGCCACACTATTGTCCACAATTTCAAAGATGTTTCCCATTCAACACCTCAAGTAGAATATTTGGACATCAAAAAGCTTTAGAACACACTGTCCTTGTTCTAGAAGAGTTGCACTCAATTGGAAGGCCTCTGGACTTTCATTACCTAGGAAATCTATTACGATCACCTATACGGAAATGACAACACACCCTCTCTAGTCAATGCATATGAGATGTACCTACAAAATATGTGATCAAATACTTGAACTATTTACTATGTAACCTTTCTATAGTTAACTATGTATATAATCATATCCCTCTGGAGAAGCCTTCATTTTGATGGTATGCAATTTTCGTAGACATATCCATGTGCATAATATGTCACTTTTTACCTATACTTCTCACTATGTAAATCTCGTACAGCTAACTATGTTTACAATCATACTTTGTACTGTTTGACCTCATGTATTACACTCTAAAGTGACTGAAGAGTCTTCTACTTATAAAAGTGACTGAAGAGTCTTCTACTTATATGCGATGGAATAAAAAAACATTATTTTCAAAATACTTGCTCATTATATTTATAGTTGAAAAATCTTTTAATTTCATGTTATGATATTATAATTATGTTGGAGAATGTTATTCAAATTGACAATTCAATCTCTTTATGCAATTTCCCTAACAATGACTTGCCCTAATTTATTCTCATGTTTGAAAGAAATAGTTTCAAAATAATTGTAACCTAGACTTATGGAAAACATGTTTTTTTAATTTGTGTATTACAATAGATTTACCTATTACTTTTCCCTTATCGATGTACAATTTTTTGCCTCTACATTTCAACTTTCACTATATACTTGTTTTCCTTGCACATACACTTGATACATTCAAACCAAGATACCACAACCATCATCTCCAAAACATCTACCTTATTTCCCTTTCTACCTGTATCAATTAACTTTTAAAGCATATTTTAAGTTCAAACATTTGAAAGGTTGGAAAGAATTTTTCTTCGATACCTAATTCCCATACTGTTAAGTTGCATGTAGGAAAACACTTCCACAAACTTGCAACATTATGATGTGAACATTAACTACAAATGCAATTTCCAACATACTTGATGGAATACCCAATTTAGAGCTAGTTTTCCAGGTTGCATCTATTGACTCCATTCAACAACCTAAACCTACAATTGTCAAATTTCGTATGCAACTATCTGATGGGATGCACACATATCTTGCTCTACTACCAACACAATTCAATGAGCTTGTCTTAGAGGATGCATTAGTTAAAGGATCTATAGTCCATCTCAAAAATTATAGTTGTAGAAATTTCACCAATTCACGTATGTGCATAAATTCCTTCTATTGTTTAGATCTTATTGGTTAATCATCTAAATATCATTAATATGTCTCTTAGCCCTTTCATTGTAGGGAAATTGTAATTCATAGTTTGGAAATAATATCAAACAATGAATCATTGGTTGAAACTCCAACTACTATCCATCAAGCCACAACCCATATGCCCTCTACCAGCTCTCAAGAGCAATTTTCCAATTCTCAAGCCACCAATTCTTCTGTCAAAGAATCCACAACATCAATGGAACACCACAATATGGCCCCATCCAATCCAATTCCAATTGCATCATTAACACCCAACCATAAGTATTGGACAATTAAGGTTTGTGCATTGACTAAAAGTCCAATTCATGAGTACAAAAATGCAAGTCATGATGGAAAAGTTTTCGGGTTTGACTTCATAGATAAAGTAGGCTTTGCAATACATGTCACCTACTTTAATGAACTTATAGACATGTTCTACCATATTGTAAACTCCAATAACCTTTATGTAATATCTAATGGTCACATCAAAGTTGCTAACATGAAATATAGTAGCAACACAAATCCTTATGAGATTTTCCTCCATTCCTCTTCAACCATTAGTCCATCCACCTATACATACTCTAGTATACCTAGGCACAATTATCATATCTAAAGCATAGAGTAAATAATGTCATTACCTATTAATACCCTTGTAGATGTCACTGTCATTCTCCTACACATCTCCTCTCTATCAACTGGATTCGTAAGAGAGATGGTACCAAAACAATAAAGTTTACAGCTACCATTATAGACATGTCAAGTCATACCATTGATATTACACTTTGGGGCCACCATTGTGAAATTGTTGGTAAACAAATATCTGACCTTTCTGTGGAGCCAAATCCCCCGATTATTTTGATAAAGAGTGGACGTATAACATCTTGGTTTGGGACATTAATAGATACAATTTTCCCAACTACCATTAGAATAAATCCCAACTTGGTAGAAGCCAAAACATTACAAACCTGATATGTAACTAAAGGGATTGCCAAACCCTACCTTTCCCTTTCCAAGAGCCATTTCCCCATCGACAAATTTGAAAATCCAATTCCCATTTCAAGTATTACAAAGACAAGCTCTATTGAGAAAAAAAATGTCTATGTGAAGGCTACTATCACAAAGCTCCACTTAGACAACTTTTACTACCTTTCTTGCCCTCTCTTGGTGGAAAAAAAATGTAAAAAAAAGCTTCTCCAAATTTCACCAGGTTCATTTAAATTCCCTAAGTGTTCTTCAAAAAAATTAGAATGTGATTATAGCTATATATTGAAGATGGACTTACAAGATAGTACATAGCAGCTTCTTAATATTACTGCATTTGAAGATCCAACAACTACATTGCTAGGTGTTTTTGCAGAATATTTTCAACTCCTACTGGTGGACAACAATGTTGCTAGTGACATTATAGCTCCAATGTTTTCAACTATCAGTTTCTACTTGCTCTTACCATCCAAACAAATCTTTTTGGTGGGCATGAAACACAAAGCATTGTTACCACAGCTACTAAGCATTTTTAGCTTTTGTAAATGTCTCTCAACAAGTACAATCTACTATATGTTTGTAGATATATGTATCTATGTCTCAAAAAAAATGGCTCTTGTAGCTATGTTCAATGTTTTATCAATAGCCACATCCTGTTGTTTCGTAATATTTTCCATGCTTTACTCCCACATGTTCTAAAGTCATTACATCTATAATTTATTTACATAGTATTTCTACTCATATTCAATGCTTTGTATGGTTATTTACTATTGTTCCAAGTGCTATAGTTTAAGATTTGGATTATTCTTTTACATGTTATTTCTTAATATTTATTATTAGTTTTCTATCATTTATAATTATGTTATTTCCAAAAAAACATAAAATATATATTTAAATTTTCCAATTTACATCGCTTTCAACATTTATTACACAATTTCATAGAAACTATTCAATGGAGTTGGAAAACACAAGACTCGTAGAAAAACATGCCCACCGAAATCAGCAACAACGAATACGCTACCATGTAAGAAAATACATCAATAGAATAAGACGGGAAAATGCACATATTGCCATAGATCGCGTGTCCACTTCTACACTCCCTTTACTCACTAATCCCTCCCATCTACATACACTTCCAACTGAATTCCATAACCCTATTCAGCCAAATTCATTTTCTCATATCCATCCACCTCTAAATTTTTATCAACAATTTTATGCTACTAGAAATATCTTTCGTTCAAAGTTGGACAAACTTGCAAATATGTCAACCTGTTTAGTCTGCATGGAAAAATACCTTGGCATTAAAACAAGGAAATCACATGGAGTTTATACTTGTTATCGATGTGCATCTAAAAAAAATGGTCATTGTTTTTCCAAATGGAATAACATGGACCTTGGTGAGAAACCACTATGTTTAAAAAAACTCACGCAAGTTGAAGAGATGCTAATAGCAAGGATCAACCCAATCCTCCAAGTTACCTATGCCAAGGGTGGCTAACTAAAATACTATGGCCACACTATATATTTCCCTCAAGATGTTTCTACTATTGCAACCCACTTGCATAGGTGTCTACATGATTTAGATATCTTAATTGTTAACATAAAAACATAGGGTACCAGGAATATAGCTTCTACATAAGTAGAACATGTGTATTCGAGGCCTTGCAATATAAAAACTTACATGACCCATACTACAATTTTGTACTATTGGATGACATTGCATTATCATTCTTGCCAACTGATTCCGCTAACATTATAAACCAGCTATATGCAACAAACATTATTCCTAGCCCCACAACTACAACCATGATGCCTACAAATGATGCAAACAATGATTGTTTGCAAGAAAACATGCCACCCAGTACTTCATTTGTTGCAAGCCTTCCCGCTACATGCATAGAAGTTGAAGAATTATGCTCTTTATTGCACCTAGGCCAAGGCTAGCCACACATGTCTATAGACTGGCCACCCATTTCTTCATCTCCCATAAATGAATACACCACTAAAGGATTTTTTGTAATTTTGCATTCCCTAGTTTGTTTCCAAAAGGTGTTGTTTCCTTCAAACAACATCGCATCAAGGAAGTCAAATTACATGAATATTCTCTCCACCTACTTAGGTACTATGATAATAGGTTTGGCTAGCACCCTCATTTTAGGTACTTCATACTAAATATTCTCATGCGCCATCGCAGCCAAGCCACAACATTTGTTTTTGTCCAAAAAAACATTGACCCTTGTCTGCCAACAACTATCTTTGATCTTCATCAATGATTAAAGGACTTGC
>VDFB02114172.1:0-28506 GCA_007258455.2 Sequoia sempervirens
TGCACTAATACTATAAATAAAGCAATTACTAACCCCCAAAAGGTTAAATTGATAGTTCCTTGATGTTGAGGAAATAACCATTGCAATTTTGAGCTAGAGAGGGCGATAAAGGTTGGTTTGATTTGAATGCATGTTTCTGCTAAGAAATATTGTAGTATGATTTTTAAATCTTACCTATATAAATATTGTCAAAGATTTTAGGGTTTCTCACCCTTTGGTTGGTTAGTTCTTTTTAATAGCATCCAAGTCTCTAGGTTGATACTAAAGTGATAGGGATTGTAGTGAGCAATGACACCTCAAAGAAACAAGCTCACAAGTTTCTTTGTTTCATGAATTATAGATTTCATTAACCATCAAAATTTTTACTTCTAGTTCTTAAATTTGATAATGCTTGCAAATGGCTTGAGTTGTTTATTCTCATTGGTTACTTTGTAGGTTGCATACTATTAAAGCATGCTTTACAACTGGGTTAACATTGTGTGGGTTTTGCATGAGGGTTAAGCTAATGCTATCCAAAATTTAACTAAAGGAAAATATAGTCCTTTCCCATGGTCCTTGCTATCTACATACTTTTTGTTAGCCTCTTCTCCCTAGACAAGGGATTTTATTGTGTTGAACCAACAAGGTCTCAAAGTTCCTGTATTTGTCAAGTTTCATGGTTTTTCTTTGTCTTATTGGTCATTCCTCAACCATATTGCCTCCTCCCTTGGGAGGGTGATTTTTGTTGCATTTAATAAGTTTCATTTAGTTTAACCATAATTTTTAGTTTGCATGGAGATAGACCTCTCCGCGAGTTAAAAGGGAACTCTCAATATATAGGTTGGTGCTATGCACCTTGTGCAATGTGTCTTACATATCAATTTACTTAACTAATGTTTTAGGTGCATGCCTCTTATCATAAAATTAGAGAATTTCCATTAGTTACTCACAAGCCTAAACCATCCTCAAAACCAATTAATGATACATGGAAGAATAAAGATGGATAGACCAAAAGCAGTTGCAATGAACCAAACAAAGGTCCTCTCAATTCAACAATAGTGAACCCCATAGTGGGTCGACCGCCAAAATCATGAAAGTTGAAGTTAACATTAAATTCTTCTAAAAGGACACAACTCACTGTCACATATAGATGAAAGTTGAAGTTAGTTTTATTGGCATTATGCATTAGTAAACATATTTGGTTTTTTTGTTTTGTCTTTTGGTACTGTAGATTTGAATGATTTGGAGCCACCTAGATTGCAAGTAGAAAGCCTTCAGTCAATAAAACATGATGGATATGACTCAAAATATTTGATGGTATTTTTTACTTGTGTTTGTGACAAGTTAGATGTTGTAAAGAGAATAAAACACAACAAAAAAAATGATCAAACTACATACATATTGTAAAAATACCTATACTTATGTCAATACTCATTACCTAATGTTTTATCGCTCATGTCATGACTCACCACTTAATGTTGTATCAACACATGTAAATGATTAATAATGAATAGTACACATTTCTTATGTTGTATCAATACTTACAAAAGTACTTATAAATTCAACTATAGACCCTGTCGAATTTATAAGACATTCCATATAAATTATAATTGGCATAACCATTGTACCTCCTTTTGGTGCAAGTGCCATGGTAGTGTACATGACCTATCAAAGCTATGTTTTTTGAGTTATGAAGGCATTGTCATCTAAATTTGAGGTTTTTGATGGGGGTGTTATGGTGGAATCCAAATCATTGACCTATGGGGGGTCATTGTTGCTACAATCTTTGTGTTGTTGTACTATTTCGTGGCTCATGTTAGTGGCTCCCTCAAACATGTCCTTCTAGAGGAGGGACTATAATTTAGATAACAAAGGCCTAACATGGTTTTTTCTCTTCTACACAATTAACTGGCATGGATGTCGACCTCCCTATGGTCTTAGGATATATCAAACCATTGACACAAGATAATTTTGATTTCCATTTGGATCCCTATTGAAATTCTCTCAATTAATTTGGATGTTTTTCAATATAAATATTTTTATTTAGGGTAGTACTAAGTAGATGCTAGAAGGCAAGCCCATTTCTTGCCATGATCTAATTTGTGTAGATCTTGTCTATTAATTTTTCCCCACAAGTTGTAAGGTAGGATCATCATTTAATACCTGTAGAGGTGGCTTCTATGACAAATATAAATGCTTATCAAGTTTTGGAGAGATATTTAGAGTATAATGTAATTACATATTTCTTTTCATACTCAAAATTTGTGTGTGATAGATAATCTCTCCAACATGACCTTCATTTCACCAACATCCATAGGACATATCTTCAGTGTAGATGTGGATAAACCACAAAAGACTTAAAAATTGGTTTAAAAAATAAATGAAGTATTTCAATAACCTTATTAGGGGCTAGAAGCACAGTAAATAGTTCCTCTCTTAGAACACAATAACAAGAACAAGATGCTACATTTCATTCATATTAGATAAGAATTTTTTTCTCATTACAAACTATTATTGAAAGGTGCTTAACCATGATCATAATCACAACATTTGCATCAAAAAATTAAGAATCTTGAGGACATGGTATAGTTAGGATTGCAACAATTGTGACCCATTGCCATTTCTTAATAACTCTTGTTGCATGGAAAATACACTAGTTTTTGGCATGACAAACATATGTGGCATTAGTTGTCCACCTTAACTAATAAAAACTTGTTGTGTATCAAAATGGAAGTCAAGAAATAATGTAGGATATGTGCTTTAGATTCTAGATGATCATTATAGCAGCCATACATGTAATTTGCATTATTAAAACATTATTCAAAATGGAGATGAAATAATAGGGGTGAAATGGGATATAAACTCTAATATTTTTCCACCGATGTACGCAATAATATTATTTTTAGTGTAACATAATTATGGGATAAATTTTGGAGAAAAAATGAAAAGTATATATATATATTAAATTTGGGATTTAAATAGAAAAATGAATTTTAAAAAAAGAAAAAAAAAAGAGGACAAATGTACTTAAAGTTTTTGAAATTTAAAGGGATCTCTATAGAATAAAGACATATAGAACAAATGAAATTGAGATTTTAATCCATGAATTGTAGAATATAGATTCTTGTTGAATTGTAAAATATTGATTTTTGTTGTTTATATTCATATCATTGAATTTAAAAATATTTTGTGTGATTAAATGAACATAATGAAATTAAATTTTGGGTGTACCAATTCACACATGTAATGAAAAATATTAAGCATGTAGTTAGTGGCATGAAGCACAAAATTGCACATTGAATTTCACACTATGAAATTGAAATTGTCAATCCATCTACAAGATTGACTACTAAATAAGGAGCACTCACTAGACCAAGGAATTAGGTTCAATCTCTACCAAGATAGTACTAAAGCCCTGTTTAAACAAGGTGGACCAACCTATGACATTGCTTGGGAAACTAGTTTGATGCCCAATTTAACATTTTGAGTTACAATTAATTTTTTATTTATTTTTATAAATGTCATTTGTTGGAAAAAAAAATTATGCATTTTGATATGTCAAGTATTTAATTAAATACCCTATGGCAATGCCTTTGATTGTAATTTGTAACTCTAGATCCGTAGATGATAAATATTAATGGTGTAGGTGGTTACAATAAGCACCTTTGAGTCTTTATTTGATTGTTTAAATTTCTATATAATTTGATGATTAAAAAAGCTCAATTTATTATTTTTCATGTAGAGGATATGATTACCAAATATAGGGCATAATCAAAATTTTATTGTTAAGGTTATGGTGGAAATCCAAGGTGTGACTTCCTTGCACAATTTTCAAAATAATTTTTTTAAATGTTGTCATTGCAATGCTTGATATGCACTTCTATGAGAATTATATAGTGATGAGCATGGCTAGATAATTGCAAATGGTTGTTGAGATCAAATGTTGAAGCTTTTATGACTCCTCTAAGTTGATGGTTCTGGGATGAGAGTGGGTATGGGTATGAGATTCTGGGATGTTAATATAACTTTTTTTTTTTGGATATGGTAATATTATATATGTGTGTAAAAAACTTAAAAAATATATATACCTGCAAATACATTTGAAATATCATATAATAATTATAATACTAATTTGAATTTTTGATAGTGTGACACTTTATCATTGTTCAATGATTTTATGATAGTCATAAAGATAATTATCTAAGTTTTTAATTTTGGTCTCCACTCCCAAACCCCCTTATTGCAATCAAATTTCTTATGTGACCAAAGATCCCAATAATTAGTGAGGGTTGAGAGTGGAGACCCTAATGAGGTTGAGCGGCAATAAACATATTTCAAATAACACCTTAAATATATATTTCTCGTCATTATTAATGTAATTTATAAAATAAAAATAAACCTACAAAAATAATATTCTATACCCAAAAACATAACAATCTAATCCATCATTCTTTAGAAACATTTTTCAATCAACTTGACTATTAGTGCAAATGCTAGTAGTTATTTTATTGAAATTATGGTGAATGTTTAAAGAAGGGCATCATTTATAAGGTTGTATCTACGATGGGCTAGTCGATTATTCCTGCGTTCAAATTAGTACGACACTTTTCTTTTGTAGTTTCCACAATCAGGCAAAAGACATACTTATCTTCGTGGCAAAGCCTTCCAACTTCTTTATTTAATTCGTTAGAGATACATTTGCCTCGAAGCGAAAGTCTTTGAATGTTTTATAATTCTTCTGGAATTGTTTTTCTTCTTTTCTCTAAAGATTATACGATTGGACAAAAAAAAAAACCTGAGTCGAGCAATCTCCACATGAAGTAATAATCAAAGTTGATACCTTGCTTCTAAATGGATGAAGAACTAACTTTGTTTTTCCTCCTCTTTGGCTTTTTTTTTTGAGCTGTAGGAATGTATTCACTGCTGTCCCTTTAAACGCAGATTGTCGGCATATCTTTATTCTTAACCTTCCCATGGCATTTATGAGATTCCAATTTTTATTAAAATCAAAATGACATCAATATAGGTGAGGATGAGAGTGTGCTTGCTTGGCTTTTTCCTTTGAGCCATCTTGTCTGTTCTTGTTTGAAGGGCGATGGACGCAGGAAGTCGTTCACTTTGGAGTCTCTTACAAGATTATGCACGGCTCATTTCAGTGGAATGGTTGGTAGAGATTCAACTACTCCTTAGCATGACGTTGCAGCTTATTTTAGTTGTTCTTGGTGCACATAGATATCATTGTTCAAGAGCAATTTTTCGTTTTGTGGTGTGGGTAGCTTACATTTCTGCTGATGTTGTGGCCATGTCTGCACTTGGAACCATGATGCATAGCTGCGCTAAGAGTGAGATATATGGAATATGGGCTCCAGTGTTACTGCTGCATTTGGGGGGGGCAGATGCCATAACTGCCTATTCCACGGCCGATAATGAGCTATGGTTGAGACGTGGATTCAACATGCTTTATCAAGTTTCAGTGGCACTGTATGTTAATCAGCATTGAAAGGCCACGCATTGATTTCTGCTATTCTTCTAGTGGTTGCAGGAGCCACTAAGTATGGAGAGAGGACGCTTGCTTTGTGGTTTGCTAGCGATTCTCAAATTGTTGAGTCATGTCTACCAATTTCCAAATATATAAAAGAAAAAGATTTTGTACAAGATCGTGGTTATGTCGTTATGGGAGAGAAGCATCTCCAGAGAATAAGAGAAAAAAAATTGAGAGCATCTTCAACGGAAGGAAGCGTTAGAAAAGCAGTGGTAGAATCGCCTTCACTAGAAAGAAGAGATATAGAAGTAGCGCTAGAGTTGTATTGGAGTAGGTTATATGTATTTGCTACTGCATATTATTTATGTAACTCGAACTGAGAATTAATAAATGATTTTCCTACTTAGAAAGTGCATGTAACCATCACGGTGAACCACTATAATTTCGGTGCTTGCATCTTTACAATTCAGTTCTTCTTTTGTTCTGTTTCTGCACTTAATTTATTCGCTTTCATAATCAAATAATTGGTATCAAAGCTTGGGGGCGAAGTGTTGTTTGGAAATTGGTGTGGAGTTTCTAGAATTATGGAAGAAGCAGATAAGTGGAAGATCGAGAAATTTGCAAGGAAGAATTTCAGTCTTTGGAAGGTGCAAGTGGAGTCACTGCTAATTAAGCAAGATCTTGCATTAGTGTTAGAAGGGAAAGCAAACAAGCCAACATCAATGACTAATGTAGAGTGGGAGAAGTTGGACAAAAAGGTGAGAGCAACTATCTTCCTGTCACTGTCCAGTAATGTGTTGTTTAATGTTTCATCGGAGAAGACTTCAAAAGAATTATGGGAAAAACTTTCTTCCATGTATGAGATGGCTTCGACGTCTAATAAGGTATTTATTATAAAAAAATTATACAATTTAAAGATGAAGGAAGGAGGGGTAATGTCGAATCATTTGAATGAATTCAACACATTAGTAAGCCATTAGACTTGGTAGGCATCAATCTAGATGATGAGATTAAAGCTATACTATTATTATGCTCATTACTTAACAGTTGGGAAGGCATTGTAATGGTTGTCAGCACTTCAGTGGCTTCCAAAAGCAAGTTGAAATTTAATGATGTTGCAGGTACTCTTCACAACAAAGATATGAGAAGAAAGAATCAAGAGCCTTCTTCTGGTGATGCTTTAACGATAGTGAGTAGAGGAAGGTCTCTAGAAAGAAGCAAAGATCATTACAAAGGAAATCCAAATCAGCAAAGAGGTCGAAGTCAAGAGGTCGAAATGGTGACTACTGGTTTTGTGGTAAGGCTGGCCACACAAAAAAGAATTTTTGGTCTTATAAAAAGGCACAAGAGAGAGTGGAGGACAATGAAGCTAATACAACTTATGACAATGATGATGGTGTTTTAATCCTATCAACCACCAACACCACTTTTGATTCTTCGATACTTGACTCCGGAGCCTCCTTTCATGCCACTTCATCTACGGAGGCCTTCACAAACTATGAAGAAGGTTAGTTTGGAAAAGTGTATCTAGGTGATAATAAAGCATGCGAGATAATTTTGAAAGGTGATGTTTTGTTACAACTGGAAGATGGAAGTAAATGGCTTTTAAAAGATGTCTACCATGTTCCTAAACTCAAGAGGAATTTAATATCCATAAGTCAGCTCTATGCTCAAGGTTGTCATGTTTTATTTACTTTTGATACTTGGAAAGTAACCAAGGGGGCCTTGGTGGTAGCAAAGGGAAATAAAGTTGGCAATTTATATGTTTTTGAGAATCATAATCAAGTGGGAGCTGCTATGACTGTTGAGGATAGCAGTACAGAACTTTGGCACAAAAGGCTTGGTCACATGAGCAAAAATAGACTTTTTGTTATGCTCAAAAGAGAACAACTACCTGGTTTGAAATCTGTTGAGTTGGATTTTTGCCAACATTATCTCTATGGCAAACAGAAGCGGGCTAGCTTCTTGAGAACCAGTCATGAGAAGAAGAGACAACCCTTGGAGCTGGTTTATTCAGATGTCTTCAGACCCACTGAGGTAACCTCCATTGGAGGGGCTAATTACTTTGTCACCTTTCTTGATGATTGTACAAGGAAAGTTTGGATTTACATGCTCTCAAAAAAATTAGAGGTGTTTACTAAGTTCAAATTATTTAAAGCTTTTGTTGAAAACCAAATTGGGCATAAGATCAAGTGCTTGCAAACAGATAATGGAGGAGAGTTTTTCTCTTCAATATTTGATATTTTTTGTGCAGAAAATGGTATTCAAACCGAATTAAAATTGTTCCCTTTACTCCTCAAGAGAATGGTGCAGCTAAAAGACTCAATCGAACAATTCTTGAAAGAGCTCATTACTTGCTCTCGAATGTTGGATTAGGCAAAGAATTTTGGGTAGAGGCCTATAATACAACAGTATATTTGATCAATTGAGCACCGTCATCTCGATTGAATTTCAATATTCCAGAAGAGACTTGGTTGGGTAAGGCAATTTCTTACAGTTATTTACGAGTATTTGGTTGTGAAGCTTTTGCTCTCATTCCCAAGGAAAAGCGGTCTAAACTTGATCGTAAATCAAAGTGTTGCATATTTGTTGGTTATGGTGAGGACAATTACGGTTTTAGGTTATGGGATCCGCTTGAACGAAAAATAATTCAGACTCGTGATGTGGTATTCAATGAACACACCTTTCTAGCCTTACAAACTCAAGCAGTGGATACTAAGGAATATTTTCCTCTGTCAGTATTTGAGACCAATATGTCATAGGAGTCTCTTGTGTCATTGCCTTCTACAACGGTTGCTTCACCCACCTCTATCTTACAACCTGGCCCTGTTGACTCCAGTCAGTGTGATGGAGAGTTGTCTGGAACTAACGAGCAGCCCAAGTCTCGTATAAACGCCTCACAAAGAGGCAATGATTCTTTCCCTGAGGAAATTCGTTCCTCTTGGAACCCTGCGCAGGTCTCTCCATAGAGGTATGCAGGTCTTTTTGACCATACACAACAATTAGAAACATGGGACTCTAATGTTAATCAAGCTCCTGTGTCCACGTCATAGTATACCTAGATGGAAGCGCAGGAATTGTGAAAGCACCCGCGGCAGGTTTCTTCACACCCGCGGCAGTCAAAAGTTGAAGAATTTTACTCCAACGTTAATTTGTTTCTAGTGCACAGCGCTCCCAATGATAGTCACTGCCACGGTCAGAATCAAAATCGGCCTATCTCATCTAATGTGATCACTCAAGCTACTCCAGGTTATCCCAAAAACGTGGTGCCTTAGGTCAGAGAGCAGGGAAGAATTAATGAGCAGCCAGGTCGATGTGTTGGCAAGGAACAAAGAATTGGTAATGTTCTACAGGACACTCAAACAGATAGGAAAGGGCATTGCTGTCACAACAGGGCAGGAAATTGTAACCTCTAATATGTCAACAAAGAATCAACTGAGGCAGTCTACCAGGCAGAAACAACTCCCAGGTAAATTCTATGATTTTGAATTGTTACTAGTTGATTACCTTAAGTTATTATTCACTGATCAAACCGAGATAGTTACCTTCAAACAAGCTTGCACAATGATCTCAATAGGAAGAAATGGATGGAGGCAATGCAGGAAGAAATGGATTCATTGAAGGAAAATCTCACTTGGGATTTGGTAAAACTTCCTCCTAATAAACGAGCCTTGAAAAATCGATGGGTGTATCGGTTGAAAGAAGAAGAAGGTGGTAGGAAACGCTACAGGGCCAGACTGGTTGTCAAAGGTTGTGACCAGCAAAAGGGGATAGACTTCAATGAAATTTTCTCTCTGGCCATGAGGATGACTTCTATTCGTGCAGTCTTGTGTTTAGTAGTTGTTTGTGATCTTGAACTTGAACAACTTGATGTTAAAACCAAATTCCTTCATGGAGATATTGAGGAAGAACTATATATTGAGCAACCTGAAGGTTTTGTCAAAAAAGGACAAGAACATCTATATTGCAGGCTGAAACGAAGCTTGTATGGGCTCAAGCAAGCCCCAAGATAGTGGTATCGCAAGTTCGATCATTTCATGATTGAGCATCACTTCATCCATTGTGAGTCTAACCCATGTGTCTATTACAAGAAACTTGGTACTAGTGAGTTTTTTTTACTATTACTTTATGTTGATGACATGCTAGTTACTAGCTCTAGCATGGAAGTAGTTCATGACTTGAAGCAACTTTTAGCTCAGCATTTCGCCATGAAAGACTTAGGGGCAACAAAAATGAATACTTGGCATGAGTATAATCAGGGATAGGCAAAAGAAAGAAATCAGATTGTCTCAAGAAAAGTATGTTGCTCAAGTTTTGGAAAGGTTTGGTATGAAGGATGGTAATCCCACTGTCAGTCCTTTAGCTGATCACTTTCGTTTGTCCTTCGATATGTGTCCCAAGACACAAGAAGAACAAGACTTCATGAAACATATTCCTTATTCTTCTACGGTTGATAGTCTAATGTATGCCATGATTTGTACATGCCCTGATATCTCTCATGCAGTGGGAGTCGTTAGTAGATTTATGAGTAATCTCAACAAGGCTCATTGGGAAGCTATTAAGTGGATTTTGAGGTACTTGAAAGGTACTTCCAATTATGCTTTATGTTTTCGCGGAAAGGGGCTTCAACTACAGGGATATGTTGATTCTGATTTGGGGGTGATTTGGACAAATGGCGATCAACATCAGCCTATGCCTTCATATTTGTTGGGGCAGCAATCAATTGGGTCTCTAGATTGTGACAATCAGTTGCTCTCTCTTCCACTAAGGCCAAATACATAGCTCTATCTGAAGGGGCCAAAGAGATGATTTGGTTACAACAGTTTTTGAGTGTGTTGGGGTGTAAACATAATGACTTTGTTCCTTTTTGTGATAGTAGGAGTGCCATTTTTATGGTGAATAATCACACATCTCATCGTCGCTCTAAGCACATTGATTTGCGCCATCATTTCATTCGTCATGTGGTTGAAGAAGGCAAGTTATAGGTGGCAAAGATTGATACAAATGTGAATCCAGCTGATGCTTTGACCAAGATCGTGACAAGAGAGAAGTTCGAGTTTTGTAGGACTTCTCTCAGCCTTGTTAAACTCTAATCAGTAAGGCTAAAGTGGGGGAATCTCTAAACGTGTGCAACAGTGATTGGGTTTCAACTGGGAGATTGTTAAATATAAAACTCCAATATTCTTTTTCCCTCCAATTCCTTATAGTTGTTCGGCTTCTTTGCTTGGATACAAAGTGTTGTATTGGAGTGGGTTATATGTATTTGATGCTGCATATTATTTATGTAACTCGAATTGAGAATTAATAAAGGATTTCCCTACTTAGAAAGTGGATGTAACCATCACGGTGAACCACTATAATTTCGGTGTTTGCGTCCTTACAATTTTGTTCTTCTTTTGTTCTGTTTCTGCACTTAATTTATTAGCTTTCATAATCAAACAAAAACAAGTTTTGAAGGGGCCCCAAAACCTTATAAACAATAGGTTTTGAAGGGACTCGAAACCCTCACATAGATCATTGTCTAGAGATAGAACACAACCAAACAACAACCAAGCAACAACAATCAAAAAGAAGCTAACACATTAAACTCAAACGTTACTGAAATGAGGCCATAGCCACACAACAAGCAACTCAGAAAAACAACAAAAAAATTAGAAAAAAGGGCAGTAGAAGCCCCCTTGCAGCCAATCTCAAACTCAACAACAAAGACAAACTCCACCTCAATAGGAGAAATCTTCACCATGAAAAGAGAAGTAGGAGAAGAAACCATCTAAATAAAAACCCCAGCCTCACCCGTAGGAACATTCTCCACCTCAATAGGAGAAGGCTCCACCTCTATAGGATAAGTAGGAAGAGAAGTCAGGGAAAGACCAACAGATGCCACTATAAGGTTATCAATAATCTGGGATAATGAAACCCCATCACCATTCTCAAGAACAAGTTCTTCCTCAAAAGCAAAAGCATTTGAGGAAACCAAAGATAATCTCTGTAGAAAACAATCTAGTAGCAGCATAACGACAACCGAGCTCCCACAAGAATATTCTCCATTTCAATAGGACAAGCAGATGAAGAAGCCGAGATAAGAGTATTAATACCTCTTATGGTTAAAAATAATTTGGAGAGATGAAACCCCATCAAAATCCTCAATAATCGAAACTTCCTCTAGAGTAAAAGCATGTAAGGCATCCATAGAGAAACTCCCCAAAGAGTAGTCATGCAGCATAACAACCACCCCCATAAACCAGATCATTAACTCAAGGATTAACTGCACCAACAAGAAACACTCCCCAACATTGCCAAAGCCATCGTAAACCAGAAGATCATGAGCTTTGGGGACTCCAGCACCCATAACTTCATAAAATTAGAGGCACTGAGAATAGTACTCCTTGTAGAAAGATAACGATCGAGCCATTCTTATAAACCTTGGAGTCACAAAGTCCCACACTCCTGAAGCAATCCTTCGACCCAACCTTGAATGAAAGAATACCAACCACCAAATCAGAGTCGCCACCTGCAAACACTGTTAGGGGTTGGTAGCAGAAAATAAGGATAACCCCCACACAGGCCAAGCAAGCTGACAAGCCACCAAACACCCCGGGGGGTTGGAAGAAGAAAATGAGAGAAGCCCCCTCGCAAACCAAGCAAACTGAAACACCAATTTTCTAGTAGCCAACAGACTTAGAAGCACTAGAAACGATGACAACATAAAATGTGAAAACCAGCATAGCTACACAATCATCAACCTTCATAGCCGAGCCCAACCAGTAGAACCAGCCACGGTAAAGGGAAAAAACATCCCAAATGGGAGCTCGAGAAGATGAGATGCACAAGATAACACCCAAAAACTTCACCACAACCCGCACCACCTTGGATAGGTATTCAATGGCCATTATCTTCACTCTAAACCAACATAAGCCACCACATTTGAGCATGAACCCCTCCACCATAGGCCTGAACCACAGAGCCACCAAGAAACAAAATTCCAGTAGGAAAATCTCAGGAAAATGCAGGAGCAACCAACCACGACAGAATTGTCATCTGCCTCCTTAGAATCCCCATCGCCATCACTCTCAACACCTCCAAAATTCAAATTGGTTCCGCTGCTCCATATCCTGCCAATTCTCTACTATGGAATACTTTAGCTTTTTACTTTTAAGATTACAGTATGTTAGTGTATATTAATAGATAATTATATTAGTAAATATTAATATACAAGGTTAATATAGAATATTATTGAGGTAATATAAAATAAAGTATTTTGTAGCTAATAGAAATACAAAATGACTTTTGTTTTTGTTTTTTGATTTCTAATTTTTCCTTTACTATTTTAGAAACTTAACTATTGATTTTTGTGAAAGAGATAAAAATATAAAATTTAATGGATATTTTGATTTTATTGATTTTTTTATTTTTTTTGTGACGATGTGCTGACCTCCTATAGGCACCGTGTTTCCATTAAATTTTCTCTAAATATTGATATTCTAAATTCATTAATTAAATAATTTCAAAGTTGTTTCTTTGACAAGTTTGAAATAGCATGTTCTAGATCTCTCAAGTGAAAAATGGATGAAGACCTTTGAATTTATAGTTGTCACCATCAAATAAATGATCCTCTCTATATTAATGGCATGGAGTACAATAAATTGAAACCAAATCATAAAATCTTTAGCATTTGTACTCTGATTTATAGTAAGGTTGGTGACAAGTAAGTACATTCATTATTAATTGGGAAAGCAATAATTATTATGAAATCAATAAATTTGCATGATCTTCTTGTACATCATAATAATCAGCCATTAAGTAAGTTTGTGTCGCCTTGCTTTGACTAGTGTGCAAGAAAGGTGGTATAATAATAAATAGCATGAATTACCATCATAATTCCAAATAAGACCATTTATCCATCTCTCTCTACTACTCTGCCATAGCCATATGTACTTAATTTTTACAAAGCTAGGTAGAATAATCCCCCTTATGATATCACCTTACAATAGGGACACAAATGGGCTTAAAAACGAAGGAAAAAATAGATTCTTCATAGAAACTATTGCAAGATGAAACGTCAATAAAAATATTTTGAGCTATAGAGTGGTTGGATTTATTATGAAAATTGAGGGATATCATCTGAAGCTTGTGGAGGAATTTGATCAAAACCACTTCAAGGGTTACAACATAGTCTTCGGGCACAAATTTTATATTAGTCTTGAAGTTATTGAACTCAATTTTTTATAATTTGTATACAAGGTACATGTGGAAAAATAAATGCCATATCATGAAATGGCCAACCTCACAAAGGAAGGGGAATCCATCCCTCAATTAATAAAAAATAATAAAGAATAAATCAAGAGCATTAACATTGATACAATCCTTGAGCCCTAAAAATTAATAATTGTTTGGATAATAAAATATTTTATTTTTGATGGTTAGTTTGGTATAGTTGTGGGCCCAATATTTTGAATGCTAACCCACATGCCATCTATGTCACAACTTAGAATATCTTGCACCTTAAAAACAAATGTGCCCTAATATTTATTTGAATCTTTGAAAATAATGATGAGTAGATATAAAAAAAGTTAACTTGGCCTATAAAAAATCATGACCTTATCATGCTACTATGAAAACATCAAGTATTGGAAACTTAGAAAGTTGAAAATAAATAGGCAAGGTTTGTACAAACCTTTAAAAAGAAAGGAATTAGAGGAAAATTTAGGGGCAACCGCTACAATTACTTATCTAAACCCAAATTAGTAAGATTTAGAGAGAAAATGAGACTCTAAAACCCTAACTCAACCATCTACAAAGGGACTATTACAAAAGAAATTAGTCTAGGAAAACCATGGTTTTTAAGAGGGGATAGAAATAATTTCCTTTGATAGTGAGGAAGAAATAGAGCAATTAAAAGAAGAAGAAATGAGAGAAGAGAATCAAGTAGACCTCCTCCTTCCCTTTAGAGGAGCAGGCATTAGAAGATTGAATCAACTCCTAGAGCTAGACAATCCCAAGAATAGGGAATCCCTAAAAAGGTAACCATAAGAGACATCTCCACTATGATATCTTTGAAGGTACAAGATTCGATAGTTAATGAAATTCCAATACAAGAAGATAGTCCAATTTCAAAAGAGGCGGCAATGACTCGAGAGGAAAATGATCTTGAAACTCCTTTTTTAACAAACCAGAAAGCTCCCATCACAACTCTAGAGGAAGATGAAGAGAGGTTTTAGAGGGAAATCCAATAGGCACTTCAATTATCAAAAGAAAAGAATATAATTTTTGAGAAAAAATAAGATATAGAGATATTAAGGATATTGTTATCAAAAAAAGAAAAAAGTATTTTTTGTTTAAAAGAGTAGTTGTAAAAACCATACACAACATCCTAAGAAGGAGGGGATTCAATAAATTTCACTAAAAATTTAAGAGTGTAAGGAACAAAAAGAAGTCATAAACTTGTAGGGAAAATATAATTAATTGGAAGAAGCTAAAATGAATATTACAAGGTGGGATAATTGCTTCTTACATGTTAAAAACCATGCATAATATATAATATCATCCTAAATAAACAACTCCCAAGATGGAAGTTTCTAATAATTTCTTGTGACCTTCCCCATGATCCTAATAATAAAGAATTATTGGAGGCATTCAAAATTGCTACTCTAGAGAAATAAAACTCGTGTGAATTCTTCACACATATTTTATTGGCTAAGAAACATACTATTTTCTTTATTAATCTTTTTTTTAGATAATTTCAAATAAGGTCATTCATTTCCACAGTGCATAATCTAATATCTTGGAAATAAAGGATAAAAGAGTACTATAAGGTAGAGGATATTGTAGGATTATTGATGAGGCACCCAAATCACAAGCCACAAGACTTCAAGAGTGATTTTGAATGAAAAATCCGATATCCTACAATGGTCAAACAATTGTGAAGTAGGAAAAGTGATCCTAGATCCAACTAGGATTAACCTCTTTTCATTTGACTCCAAATTTGGACTCAAAAGAAATTAGGGTTGATGATTAGCTTGTTGCCACAAGGGAGAACCAATCTCCTAGGGTTTGTGTCCTTAAGTTTGAGTTTGTAAAGGAGATAAACTTTGTGTGTGATTTAATAAGCCTATTTAACATAAACCCTAGATCTGAAAATGTAATGTATCACATAGATGAAGAAGGAAAGTAACAAAATAGAGATAAATCTAAGAAATAGATATAGAGAGGAGCCTATCATTAGAATTGGAGCCTGAATTGGGTGGACAAGGGCGCTAGTAACATAGACTTGTGTAGTTTCCTTTCAAGAATTTGTAAACTCTGAAATGTAGGTTGCAATCTGCTCTGTGTTTATTGTGATTGTCTCTTGTAGAAACTTCAAGATCTGAATTGCACACATGAAAAGAGGGGAAAAGGTTGTGTTGTATAGGGGCTTGCTTAAGTCAAACCCTATTTTAATATTTTTTCCCCCTGGATGCATAGAAAATGATGATGATCAAGAGGGAATACCCTAGGTTGAGTGATCTGTATAGGATCTAGACTAAATTGAAGAAATGAATGCTTAATTTTTACAATGCTTTTACAATGATTATTCCAAGTTAATTAAATCAAAATTAACTTATGGAAATAACAAAATGAAAGTAATAACAAGGTGATTATAACAGAAAGGAAGGAAATGAGAGAAAGAAAGAGAGAGAAGAAGAGAAGTGCAAACAGTTGATAACGGAGTTCGTCACAAAACGTGACTACGTCTCCGGGTCCACTCCAATAGAGAGACCGATCCGATTAGCTCCAAAAATCAATTACAACAGCACCATAACCATTCTCCAAGCACTTTGGCAGCATAACAACACTCTGACATGCAAGAATGACTTGAAAACTCTCCAACAAGACCTCTCTTTCGTCACCTCAGCATCAGGACTTCATCACCTGAAAAAAAACTTAATTTTCACTCTCATCTCACACCCCCTTTTTATACATAAAATTAACTCAAATTGGTTACTAACCAATTGATTTACAAAATATTCCTTATCTCTCCATAATATCTTCAAATCTCCCTATTTTACATAATATTTTCAACCTCCTCCATTTTTAACATATATTGATCTTTAAAAATATTTTAGAGCCCTTCAATCTTTCTTATTTTCGGGCTTTATGGTTTTGGAGGTTACATTTTAATCTTTAAAAAGATTATTGTTTGTTTAATTTTTAATTTAGGGAGTTTGTTTTTTAATTTTTAGGCATTCGGCTTTCAAAAATACAACAAAACCGACCGAAGCCCTGCCTATGCATATCCCGCCAAATGGCTCAATGGTTGTTAAACCCTTTTGGGAACCCGGCGGTTCCGGGTTCCACTCCCGGCCGTCGGTGTTTTTCCAACCAAATACAAACAGAATGATAACAAAACAAACTTCTCACCATTTATGGTAAAGAGCGTTGGCCTTGGTGCAATGGCCAGTGCGTGTCTTTCGGTGGTGAGTGGTGTGGGATCGAATCCCTCTGCCAACGCTCACTTTTTTTAAAACAAACAAACAAATTTACAACCGCCGCCAAAGCTGGATGACGAGGCCACGTGTGGCACCGGGTGGGTGCCACGTGGCAAACGCTGGTTGCCCATTTCCGCTGACGTGGATGACTCTGTCGCTAACTGGACATTGACGTGTCTGCCACTGGGTGCCGACGTGGAGGTGACGTGTCATATGACGTGGCTTGCTGACTGTGTGCCAACTGAGCGCTGACGTGGAGGCCGACGTACGCTGACTGTACCGCCGCATGGATGCCATGTCAACTCTGTACGGACTGCCACGTGTCAGCTCCCGATTGGTTCCGTACGGATGATGTGGATGCCGAATTCCAAATAGTCCAGTCACTGTCCATATCGTACGGAATGCTGACGTCAGCATCCGTACGGTCAAAGTCAACCATTCATAGCACGATCTTTGACTGACGATATCTTGCGCCTACGATGTCAGATTTCGACGAAACAAGTTGCGTTGGAAAGCTTGCGACGAGCTCTTCGCGATGACGCCGACTTCAAAGATTTTTGACGAAGCCATTTTTTTCGCCTTCTGGACGCCCCTGATTCCAGTTTGACCGAAGGTTTGACTGGCTATAACTCGTGCAAACGGACTCCTTTTCACTCCGTTCGAGTTGCGTTGGAATCAGGACGTTGAGCTCTTTCTGATGGTGCAGATTCTGGAGAAAAATGAGACACTTCAATTTTCACTAAAAAATGTCCACCGGATCAGGCCTCCCCACTGAAGACCTTTTGGACCTCCAAAAGTGGCATTTACTCTGACATTAAGTGAGGACTTGGCCTCCCCACTTGTCCTGTATCCTCTGTACATCTGAATACCTGGCTCACAAGCATAATAAAGACTGCAACAATGTTGTTGAACATAAACATAACTTTATCACTTCCATAAGCATCTACATCAACTGTTGTAGCCACTAACCAACAAAAATTGACTAGCATCAAGCTGAACAACAATGCAGAAATGAAAGAGAATAAGTCAACAACAATTTGATCCTTTACAACAGGAACATTTTTACCCAAGGATCCATCAATGCTTTCAATTATCATTTTCTCATGCTGTACTGCAAGTGCATCCTGCAACATCTGACCCTGGTTAGCTACTCCAAGTTCAAGTGTAGAACCACCTGTACTGACAGACATAAGAGTTAACTCTTTACTTGCATTAATTACCCTCTTTAACTGCCCTGTGTTTGCAAAAGAACGATCAGTCTTAATCCTGTGAGAATGTACAATATACTGAATGCCATCTTTAAACAAGTGATAATGGTTCTTTTCCCTGTAGAAAATAGCTTTTCTGTCATAAAGATAAGGGCTACCAAGCACTATCCCACAGATATCCAATGGAACTACATCAAACTGTACTTCATCCACAAATTTACTAGTGATTGTGAATCTTAAGGTGCATTGTCTTGTTACTTGCAACTTATCATTTTCACAAATCCACCCTAGTGGATAAGGTTTCTTATGTTGTGTAGTTTTTAACCCCAAGTTCTTTACAATACTTTCTGAAATTAAGTTAGCTTGAGAACCACTATCTATGAGTGCATCAATTTTACTATTCTTAGCAACAACCCTTAAATGGAAAAGTTCATTCCTTTTTGCATCTTCAGAGAAATCATTAACTGTAGAAGAAGAAGCACAACTAGCAACAGAAACACCAGAAATAGGAGCTTTACCTTTTAACCCCATAGCTGTTATCTTAGTCTCATCATCTGAATCTGAACCAAGATCCAAAACAACATTTGTGGCTTTCTCCTTACCCTTCTGTTTCTGATTATGTCTTTGAGCCCACTTAGGCTTCAATTCCGGATGCAACTTCCAACAGTGATCTTCATCATGACCATTCTTGTCACAATGAGTGCAAGAAAGTTTCTCATCCTTCTTAATTGTAGCTGCCTTCTTTCCTTTCCCTGTCTCTGCATTCTTAGAAGATTTCTTTACATCATTATCAATAAAAGATCATTTACCCCTTGACTCTAAGTGTGTAGCTTGAACAGACACTTCATCTAGATTACAAGGGTTCAAAACCAAAATGGAATGCCTAAGGTACGAATGCAAACCTCCTATGTACTTCAACAAAGTGTCTTGGGTATACAAAGGAACATTCAAAGCAATAGCCTTCTTCCTAAATTCATGGGTGTACTCTTGGACAGTTTGACCCTTCCCTTGCCTAAACATTTGCCAATCCATCATTAACTGCTGCATATGTCCTAAGGGATAAAACTGCTTCTTAAGAGCATTAGTAAATTCTGCCCAAGTTAAACTGACTCTACCATGTTGTGAAACTTCTGCCTTAAACTTACTCTCCCACCAAGTTAAGGTTGTACCTCCTAAACGAAGAGTAGCTAATTGGATCCTATCAACATCATCTATTAGGTTTTGGACTCTACAGTAGACCTCTATTTGTTGAATCCAATCATCCAATTTTTCAGCATTAAGTTCACCACAATATTTAGGCAAGTCAAATTTTACATCCAATTTGATTTTAGGTTTATACCCACTCTTGAAAGGATTAGAAGAAATAGAATGAGGAGAAGATGGAGAAGAAGGAGAAGGAGAAGAGGGAGGAGAAGAAGAAAAGGGGTGATTTGGTTGCTTGCCACCATCTTCAATATGTTTCCCTTTCTTGTCTTCGTGATCTTCTTGCTTCGACGAACCTTCTTCACGTTCCTTCCGCTCTTGTCTCTCCCGAAAAAGAATGTCCACCTTAGCCTTCATCTCAAGGGAATGCTCTTCGAAATTCCTGCTCACTGATTTCTTCAGGAACCTCCATTCCAGAAACCGACATCTTTGAAATGTTCTATGCTTCCCAATCTCAGGATCAAAGTCTTCGAGCTTGCCTTCACCCTTTTGAATCCTGGATCTCGTTAGCATTCAAAAAAAAAAAACAAATAGCTACAATAATAGTCACCCAAAAGCTCGATACCAACTTGATCTCAGATAGGATCTAGACTAAATTCTAAATGAATGCTTAATTTTTACAATGTTTATTAATGATTATTCCAAGTTAATTAAATCAAAATTAAATTTCATGGAAATAACAAAATGAAAGTAATAACAAGGTGATTATAACAGAAAGGAAGGAAATGAGAGAAAGAAAGAGAGAGAAGAAGAGAAGTGCAAACAGTTGATAACGGAGTTCGTCACAAAACGTGACTACGTCTCCGGGTCCACTCCAATAGAGAGACCGATCCGATTAGCTCCAAAAATCAATTACAACAGCACCATAACCATTCTCCAAGCACTTTGGCAGCATAACAACACTCTGACATGCAAGAATGACTTGAAAACTCTCCAACAAGACCTCTCTTTCGTCACCTCAGCATCAGGACTTCATCACCTGAAAAAAAACTTAATTTTCACTCTCATCTCACACCCCCTTTTTATACATAAAATTAACTCAAATTGGTTACTAACCAATTGATTTACAAAATATTCCTTATCTCTCCATAATATCTTCAAATCTCCCTATTTTACATAATATTTTCAACCTCCTCCATTTTTAACATATATTGATCTTTAAAAATATTTTAGAGCCCTTCAATCTTTCTTATTTTCGGGCTTTATGGTTTTGGAGGTTACATTTTAATCTTTAAAAAGATTATTGTTTGTTTAATTTTTAATTTAGGGAGTTTGTTTTTTAATTTTTAGGCATTCGGCTTTCAAAAATACAACAAAACCGACCGAAGCCCTGCCTATGCATATCCCGCCAAATGGCTCAATGGTTGTTAAACCCTTTTGGGAACCCGGGGGTTCCGGGATCCACTCCCGGCCGTCGGTGTTTTTCCAACCAAATACAAACAGAATGATAACAAAACAAACTTCTCACCATATATGGTAAAGAGCGTTGGCCTTGGTGCAATGGCCGGTGCGTGTCTTTCGGTGGTGAGTGGTGTGGGATCGAATCCCTCTGCCAGCGCTCACTTTTTTTAAAACAAACAAACAAATTTACAACCGCCGCCAAAGTTGGATGACGAGGCCACGTGTGGCACCGGGTGGGTGCCACGTGGCAAACGCTGGTTGCCCATTTCCGCTGACGTGGATGACTCTGTCGCTAACTGGACATTGACGTGTCTGCCACTGGGTGCCGACGTGGAGGTGACGTGTCATATGACGTGGCTTGCTGACTATGTGCCAACTGAGCGCTGACGTGGAGGCCGACGTACGCTGACTGTACCGCCACATGGATGCCATGTCAACTCTGTACGGACTGCCACGTGTCAGCTCCCGATTGGTTCAGTACGGATGATGTGGATGCCGAATTCCAAATAGTCCAGTCACTGTCCGTATCGTACGGAATGCTGACGTCAGCTTCCGTACGGTCAAAGTCAACCATTCATAGCACGATCTTTGACTGACGATATCTTGCGCCTACGATGTCAGATTTCGACGAAACGAGTTGCGTTGGAAATCTTGCGACGAGCTCTTCACGATGACGCCGACTTTGAAGATTTTTGACGATGCCATTTTTTTCGCCTTCTGGACGCCCCTGATTCTAGTTTGACCGAAGGTTTGACTGGCTATAACTCGTGCAAACGGACTCCTTTTCACTCCGTTCGAGTTGTGTTGGAATCAGGACGCTGAGCTCTTTCTAATGGTGCAGATTCTGGAGAAAAATGAGACACTTCAATTTTCACTGAAAAATGTCCATCGAATCATTGAGCATAAGCCAAAAAAACAATAATTGACTGAAATGATAAATGATAATGGGAAATGTTACCTTGATGTAAAATCCTTGATGAAGTGATGTCACACCAAAAGTTGCCACAATTTTAATTGATGGATGTCTTGATTTCTTGACAAACCTACAAAAGGTTAGTTCACAAAACATAATAGATTGTTAGAGCTAACATGTAGAGGATAACTCATAGATCGTCATACGAATGGCATGATTCATCATAATAGCTTCTTGTAGTAATGATCTTAATTGATTAAATTATTGTAATAATGATGCTAATTCTGCCCTTATTTTTTTTTATTGCTTTTAGGATGCTCAATTTTCTCAATATATTTTCTAGGATTTTAAGTGGTGAAAAAGACTTTTATTTGTATGCATTTCTTTAATTTCTCATAACTTAATTACCGACACCCAACAAGAGACTTTTAATTTTTATTTTTTTAAATACTGAAACAAACATATTTTAAATTGAGCCAAAATAGGCTAGACATGGGTACAATGCCCTAGTCTAGACCTGGTTTGGGACCATAAATGTAAGTAAATACATGTTAAATGATAATCCTCAATTTAATCCCGATTTCCTAAAAATGATAATAAAATGGGAAAATTATAAGCACAATTAGTTTCAAGAAGATAGGGAGGAGCTAAACCTAGTGTGAATTGTCAAAGGTGATAATTTATGATGGTACAGCAATACACTTAGAACAACATGAAAATATTCTATGAAGCACTCTCAAATGTCATTCTTGATTTACCAAAAGTAGCTTTTGTAGCTTGTGAAGGTTGATATAACTCCATACCCATGTAACTAAAAAGCAAAGAAATAATATCTTTAGGGAAAATCATGTGGTCCTTCAAGAGGGATATATTAATTATAGAATTAGTGGATAAATTGATGCCTCCCCTTCTTCTTCAACTAATCACCCCACTGCATGCCAATAGTGAGAAATTTGAGTGGGATTTGGAAAGATTGAAAGAAAAGGTGGAGAGTGGTAGAGGATACATAATCAATCCTTGAGAAATAAATAACTCATCTCATGTAATATATGATAGTAATCAAAAATTTGAGGGTTTCTACAGGAGAGAGGAAAACATGTAGCAACAATCAAACAAAAAGTAATAGATAGGGAAATCCACATAAAATAAGTAGTAGGACTTGCTTAACCTTAGGTTTGAGGGAGAATCATAATGTAAAAAATATTAACCTTATAATTAGGAAAAAAATTCCTTTCTTAACCATCCATAACCCTTGTCATGTTGAACTAATATATGATTAATTAAATTATTTTATATCATGATTGATAATAATGCATAAATACTTGCTATCTTCTTTGCATTAAATATGGATTTGTAATATTGATGATTATATAAGAAATTTGTGTTTCTATAAAAAAAAAAATAAGGGTAATAGGAAATACTCCAATGGGATATATTCCACAAAAGATAGAAACTATGCCATGTCTCCAGAAGCTCCAAAATAACCACAACTCTAGAATTTTTGGAGTCTTAAATTACCATGTGAAGAGTTTTGTAGGAAGTTTTCTTCTATCTTAAAGAGAGCCATGATGAATAACTACGATGTTACTACTAAGTCTTTTGAGGGAATTAAAGATGGAAAACTCTTGTTTAATGATGGTCTCTTTTAGATAAATTGATTTACTAAATGCAACTAAAACTTCTATTGATGAAATTATGTAACAAACTTATAACAACCTCGATACATGCTACCCCCAATGCTATAATGTAGGAGCTAGATCATATTATATATTGCTTTTTAATGTTTAGTACAGACATGAACTTTTTGGATGCTTGAAATTATATGGAATCGCTCTATTAAGCATCACATATTTTATTTTATTTTACATCACACCGCTACAATAATTAATGATTTTGTGAGTTGAATAATTATGTCCTATGGCAAGCTTTCCACTCAAATGAGGAATTTGAATAATGCACGGAAGAGATAAGTGCTTTATTTTTTTTATTGTGTATGCTTGAGTAATTGTGTTTTTATAATTTGTTCCTATAAGTATGTGTATCTGTATGTGTTATGTGGTATATTATTCTACATGTTCATGTTAGCACAATTTAAACTTAGGGATTTTGATTACTTGAAATTGTTTGAAAATATTTGAAAGTTGAAAGAAAGATTTGGTTAGTTTAAAACATATTTCTTTTCCAGCAGTTAAGTAGCTAAAATTTTGCTTCACTACAATAATTATTTTTAGAGAGTTTTCTATATATTACATTACAAATATTTTAGTAGATTATAATCTTAAAATGATTTCTTAAGTTAAATTTATTTTTAGCATAAGCACGTGTTATTTCGTAACTTAACAATCTAAATTAGAATAAGATGTTTGAATTCCTATTTTATATAGCCTTAGACACCGCCTGATTTAACAAGACATTAATTGACTAAAGTATGAGACCTAATGACACTTCGTCAAAGTTTTTTAATATAGATGGATGAAATATGGCATATGGGCTATGATATTAGCTAAGGGCGTTATCTTTGAATTTATTTCTTGTTTTGATGGTAGCATCATGGAATGTAATAGTTTTAGGATTTTAAGGAATCATAGGCTTCCAATAGAGAATACCTTGTTGTGTCATGAGTGCATTGGGAAAATTGGCTATAAATGACTAAGGGCCTTGAAATATAAGAACTTAGTAGAGGGGCTAACTAATTCTTCTTCAACTTTGTGCATGTAGAGAATATAACCAGGTTAATTTTTATTCAAGTTTTGCTAGATCTATTAGGATTTTAGATTTGATTCATAGAGATGTATTTGGTCCTATAAGTTTATGATATTTAAGGAAATATCTATATTATGTAGCTCTAATCAATGATTTATCAATAAAATCATGAGAATTTTCCCTTGAAAATATTTAAAGTCTTCTCAAGTTCAAAGAATTCAAATTTCTCGTTGAGAACCAAATAGAGAAGATGATTCAAGTTTTCAGAATAGATAATGATGGAAAAATTTCTTCAAAAATAATTGATAGCTTTTGTAAAGAACATGGTACTACCATGTACAAGAAAAATCCATCCACTACTAAATAAAATTGACTCATAAAAATATTTAATAGGATGTTGATGGAGAGAGCTAGGACCATGCTTAATGGAGCTAGCTTGAAAAAAAAAACTCTATGTAGAATCTATGAGCATACCTTGTTACTTGGTTAGAAAATCTTGTAATTTATTTCTTGTGGAAAAAATCACTAAGGAGGCTTCGTAAAAGAAATCCTTCATTGTAGCATTAGGGTTTTCATTATGAGGAATATAATTTACATGTAATTAAGGAGAAGAGAACCTAATAAAATTTTAAAATTGTATTCTTCATTGTGTAAAATAATGTGTAAAATGTGTAAGAAGTTAAGTTAGCAAAACTTCCTACACTAATCTTGAGAGGAGGGTTATGTAAAAAAAAAATAGATCTAAACAATTACAAAAACTTAAAGAAAAATAAAAACAAACAATAATATACCACAACACAATGATTTACATGGAGAAAACCCTTTTGGAGAAAAAAACCACACTCCAAAAGCCACCTAGTATATTATTCAAAAAAATTTAAAAAAATTACAATATGCTTGAAAAGAGATTTCTTATAGGAGTATCGCCAACTAGAGATCCAAAGGAAACTCAATAGCTACAAGAATCTTACACCCAACCTCCATCTCATACACCTAATATATAAGAAATGCACTACACAAAACCATTAAACAATATTACAAAACCATGAGCTAAAACCACCTAAGAAGTGGTTCCCATCCTTATCTCCAATAAAAAAATGCCTATGATGGGTCAAAACACACACCACCATGTGTAACTTCCCCTAAGTTATATCTCATTTATGTCTCAAACACATTTTTACATCTCCCATATTAGGATACCCAACTTCTAGAGGCCATAAATTTTAATTTGGGTGTTTGATTGATGAACTTTTTGATCCACCATAAAAAAAATTGAAGTGCTCTATCAAGATATAACCCACATTACCAACTAATACCACTTTTGCGCCCAAAAATGCCTCTAAGTCCTTCAAACTAAATTTTAAAACTTTAAAAGAAAACTTTAATATTTTCAAATCCAAACATAATATTGTAACAAAATTTTACAAGAATGATTATTTATCCATTACAAATCTTTGGGGAAATTTTGTACCAATCCGTGCTCAAATGTAAACTTACTATAAATAGTAACCTCATGTAATTTCAAGGTGGGGACACCATTTTCCTAACATTATTCCACTTGTGGAACACCTTGCAAGAGCAAATGGAGTATCAACACCATAATTTGACCGCTAGAGCCATGAGGCCCATAAACTCCAAACACCATCTAAACTTCTCTATGCTCATAAGATTAGTTAAAGAATATGCAACATTTATCAAAGTCTCTACCTTAATCAACTTGGACCTATCATCCTCGACCATATTTGAGCTAACATATTCTTGGTTCTGGCATGAAATTTTGGGTTCTTAGCTAAGTAGATCACACTCTGACTATCATAATAAATTAGTATTGTACAACCTTGTTTAATTTCAATATTTGAACATATTCTCTTAATCCAAAAGGCTTCTTTACAAGCATGAGTAGCTATCATATACTCAGCTTTATTAGTCGACAAAGAAACCATAGCCTATTGCTTACTCATCTAATTGATTGCACCACCAAATAAATTAAATGTCATAACCCACTTTTTAAAAATTTATTAATTATGAATAATTAAATTTTGATAATAATAAAATTAGAAAGTAATGATGATAATATAAAAAACTTAATTAATAATAGTAATGATAGTAAATTAATTTCATAGTGGATTAAATTATTAAAATAAATTCTATTAAAAACAAAAACTAAAGATAAAATATTAATATCACATTAGCCTATATTATTAAAATACATGTCATATTGGGGTTCATCCCATAGTGTGATGGTTAAGTGGTGGCATTTTTGTTGTGGTCACTAGGTTTCAAACCTCTATTGGGCCATTTTGATCGTAGGAACTATATATTCATTGATCTAGTGTGCTCGTGGGTTTGACCTGCAGCTTTGAGGCTGCTATTGGTGTTCATGACTTGGGCATGGCGTTCATGCTTGAGATCCAATGCTTCGTTGGGCTAGTGTGCTCGCAGGCCTAATGCCCCTACCGAGCTATCATGTTCACAGTATTAGACTATTGATTGTGTTCATATTGGGGAGGAGGTTCCTCATTTGTGGCCTCCAAAGGGTGTGGCCCTTCACAACCACTTTCACCAAGCAAAAAAAAGTACATGGTATGTTAGTTATTAATTTAAAAACTAAAACTAAACAAAAGAAAAAAAGAATAAATACATATATTTTAAATTTACTTTTAATTTATGATGCAACATATTATTTTAAGTTTTAATATTTTAATCAAGCATTATTCTATGACAAGAATATTGTTAATTATGGCATATCCTATGATAGTGGGGGTTACATATGACATGGAGATAATTTTGGCATATTCTATGGTAGTGGAGCATGCAACATATTATGACAACAATTAACTAGCACTTGCACCTAAAGGAGGTTCAAGGATTACGTTGATAGAAAACCATAGGTATGTTAACATGTTAGAGAGTATATGTTTGTGCATGGATGTGTTACAAATTATAGTTGCATGTGGATGAACTAAACAAAATTAATAATAAGTGCTAAATAATGGAATGAAATAAACTTAGACAAATCTAGATTTTTTCCTTAAAGAAATTAAGTATTATCTGATTATGAAATATTTGCATAGAGATATATTTGCATACAAATTTAAAACATAAAGCAATACAAATGAAAAAAGAAAGTTGCCATCAAATTGACAAAAAACACTGCAAATAGAAATAGAATGTTCCCATCCAGTTGTCAAATCAATATTTAGATCTAGATTTTATGTGATAAGTGAGATTTTGGAGGCTTTTACTTGATGTTTTGGAGGCTTTTACCATTAAACGATAGCTAGTTTACCATTAACTGGCAGTTGAAACTTGTTTTCTGATGACTCAATAATGGTTTGCAAGTGTGAGACTTGTTTCAGGCTCAAATCTCACACTATATACATAGCCTATCAGCTAAATATACATATAGTTTTCTATCGGTGTAATCCTTGAACCTCCTTTAGGTGCAAGTGATAGTAAATTTAAGGGATCTTTAAATTTTTTTCTCATATAACTAACTTGAAAATCTAGTGCACAGAAAATAATTTTTAATAAATATTCATTTTTTGATAACTTTCTAAATTTAAACTTAATTAAATGTTGTAGTTTTCATGGAGCCGCCAATTTTTGTTTAAATTTTTTATCATTTAAAGAAAAATTATAATCTTTTGAAAGATTCTCTCTTCTAGTGCACCAATGAAATATATACTTGTGTATATATATTATATTTTTTTTAATTAGCCTCATATTTTATTATAATAACCTAATTGCAATAAGTTTTTTTAAATCACAATAAAACTAATCGAAATATTAAAAAAATATTTTTAGATTCTAGACTTCGAGCTCTATAAAAAGATATTTTTAAAATTTTCATGAAAATATCTTTGGTATGAGAAATTTGAAGTTGAAATTGAGTTTTTGTTGAATTTGTCCCAAAAGAGAGGTTAAGATGCCATATAGGCTACCACATAGATAGCTTTAGTTGAAAATATTTCAGAAGAAACTCTTATGTAGGAGCATTTTGAGTGTAAGGGAAATCTTGTGTCAACCAAGAAAACCAAGTTTCAATTAAAATTTTATTGCTTCAAGGAATTTTCAGAGACATTTTTGGGAAAATTAAGGACATCACCTTGTAGATGAGCCAAATTTGGGTTGTCATAAATCAACATTTCA
>VDFB02114173.1:0-11162 GCA_007258455.2 Sequoia sempervirens
TGGAAAATATGTTTGCCAAATCTATTGGCAAAAAAAATGGCATCCCAACATTCAAAAAGATGCAGGAAATTTTTGAAAGATGGATCCAACTAATGGAATGAAGTTGAGGGAGATATTTCACTTGAAAGTGCATATGGTATCATGTTGGGAGTAGGATTCTAATTCAAAATTTCCAAGGCAAGAGACTTGTTTGCTTATGAATACATGTTGGGAGAATTCTATTCAAAGATGACCATTCACCAAAAGGGGTTTGTTTAGGAATCTACACTAAGTAATGAGACAACTAGAGAAGTGCTTTCAAACAAGAAAACATGAGGGGTTGTTTTATTTTCTACCAATGAAGAGTTGTCTGCCAAGGCTTGGGAGGATATTTTTGTTTCCCATGGATTTAAATCTACATGAAGATTCACCTAATTGAATGAAGGGATGTTGCAAATGTGTCACCAAAAGGAAGAATTCAACAGTTTTAGCTACAATGTAAAGACAACTAAAAGAAAAAATAGGGTGAAGCCACAATAGTGGTTTACAATTGAAGTGAGGAAGGAAAACTCACCAAAAAAAAAATGCATGGCAAAAAAATTGATTTTAGGGGTTCGTACGAACCTATTGGTTTAACCGAACCCATTAGGGGTTCACTAGAACCTAGGTTCGGTCGAACCCTCCTAATACTTTCCCACCAAAAAATCCATCAAAACCCCTTATAGAAGGGGGTTCAAATGAACCCTAGTTCAAGCGAACTCCTAGGGGTTCACTTGAACCCCCTTTATTCCTCATCCCCTCCCTGAGACACAAAAAAAGCTTAAATTTTGGCACTTCGGAGGTCGGGTTGAGGATGAAAATGGAGGAAACTTCACAAACCCAACTTGAATCAAGTAGTCCTCACAACAAGCTATCCAACGAATATAATGTTAATATGTTTTGGTTTCATTATGTATTTATTTTTTTAGTTTTATTAAACATAGGTTTTTCATTGAAAATGAAGGTCTTTGTTCTGCACATGTGGAAAAATAGAAGATTATCAAAAAAAAAAAATAGCAAGGTGCACTAGATATTGGAAGTCATGATCCAATAAAAAAATTAGTTGATATATATACAAAAAAGAGTTTATACATTATCACGGTCGTGCTATGTTTGAATTATGGTGGTTTGATTCAAAACTTGATTAAAAGAAAAATATTCAATAAAAAACTATCTAACCAAATTGGAAGCACTAGATATCAGAGTTATGAATCTAAATTCAAAGGGTTAAATTTTATCCTTCATGGAAAAAAAGTTATGCATTATACGGTGTGCGTTACTTTTTAAAAATGTTGTTTTTTGAAAAAAAATCAGTTTTCGTGGGAGATGGAAAAAGAAGTGCAATCTGATTCCAAAAATTTTGAAAAAAATATTTTTAGAATCTACAGACAAAATGTGACAATACTCTAGTTTTCATCATCTTCAAATTCTTCACGGTTTAGCTGCTATAGGTGTCTGAATGTGAAGATTTAGTTTAAAAAAATAATTTCAGTGTCCAGTTTGGCCAAAATTGTAAACCACTATTGTGGGATCACCCAAAAACTATAGTAGCTAAAAGAAAAAGTAGACTAGAGGACAGAATGGGAAAAAGACAAAAGGTCTATTTTAAATTGTAATATATTGGGGGTAGGTGAAAACCTAAACAAGAATGAATCTTAGCCATTCATTGTGAATTAATCATGGCCATTCATTCCACTTTTTGAAAACTATAGATAAGGGATTTCTCCTCATTTGTAAGGGGTGGTGAATTGTTGTAAAGGGCATTCTGCAGCAATAAAAGGAAGTTTTACATTGAATTTGGGTGTTTTCTTTGAGCTTGTTTATTGTGCATGCATGATTCAACCTCCATATTCATTTTAGTTTGTTAGTTTCTTGAATGACTTTAATAGTCGTTGTTGTTACAGTATTTGATGAACTTCCATCTCATGATTTTTGTGGTTTATTGATGATAGATCACTATGTAAAGCTAGCCTGATCTCCTCTTTTATGTTGCACCTTAGTTCAACTGTTTGTTCATGCTGAATGGGTGAATGACATAGTCTGAAAATCTACAATGAGTCTTTGAGGATTGTACTGGTCTTGTGTAGTTGTAGGTTTCTCTTGGTCAAGTAAAACTCAGTTTTATGAGAGTATGTCTATTGTAGCATCCTTCATTGTTACTGTTCATTCATATCTTAGATTTAGAATAGGTTCTCTCAACCCTTTCCTCTTTTTCTATTTCTTTTAGTTCTTTGTTAGTGTAGGATTCCAAGCACCATGACAATGTCAAACTTGGTGATTGAAGTGAGTTTCAATTTGTTGTTTAGAGTGGGGTTTATTCATTTCTAGAACCTTGAAACTCCATTTGCATACCCAAACTCCCATGCTTTGTGAACCATAAAGGCCTCCTTGTGATTACTAGCAAATCACATCAACCAATTGAACTATTCCAAGCATTGTCATGACCTGACACTTGAGAGACCTTGGGGTGATTTCTAAAACTTAGTTGCAGAAATTACCTTTCAAGAGAGATAACATACTTGTGTGTTGTTTGTGTTGAGATAGTGCAAAAACACCCATCAACAATACTTAGGTAAATTTGAAGATATTTATTGAGATCTTGCAATACAATTATCATCCAAAATTCTAAAGCCCAAACAATATAAAGTGGATTGTAAGGTCTAGAATAAAATCTAAAAAATAGCAAGTGATTATACCTAAAAATAAATCAATACATGAAACCAAGTAGTGGAAAAATTGTCTTAGTAGTTAGGGTAGGTAAAAATAAGATAATGCATGAAAGAAAAACCTAAATTAATAATATGTACCTATGAAGGATAAATAATAGGGAAACCAAACCCTTAAATGTGCTTTGAAATAAGATGTTGCATTAAAAAAAACAAATTTAAAAATGCTAATGAAATAAAGAAAATCCATAGGCTAGGTAGGAATGTTATCAAAATGTAAAGGGAAAAATACATGCGCATAAATTATCTAGGCTAATTAAATAAATAAAATGATTGAACAATAATTAACCTAGATAAATGAGTTAGTTCTAGAAATAATAAATGTTAAATAAAATGTGGTAGTTAGCTCAAATCTAATGATGGAAATATATTGCGACATGTTGGAAGTTGATTTACCAAAGAATTAAAATTTAATGGCTTACTTAGATGATGATCTCAAATTTCGAAAATTGGATGTCTTTCACTCAAGTTCATTATATGAGTGTGGAATTGATCTCAACAAGTGCATATTTGAATTGATGCACATACCTAAATTGTAACTTATGGATCTAAGTTATCATTGTGTGGACTATTAGATAAAAATTGTCCCTATTTCTAATATATTAATTATTAAAAGGATTGGTGGTTTTTAGGAAAACCTTTAATGAGTATGTTGAATTGTGAGGGTTAATTTTTCTTCAATTGGACCCCTAGTTAGATCAACTTAATAGAAATGAACCAAGATCAAGGACAAAAAAGAAACATGACATAAATTAAAGATGATGTTTGATGATGTAATATTTTGATATTGTTGCTAGAACATTCTTCATAAATGCTCTAGTATGTCCTTAATTATTCTCCACATGTGATCTTCAAATGAATTAGTGAATTTCTTCAAATAGAACATAACACACAAATCAACAAATATATGTGTTGTTTTGGCTCATAATGACTCTAGTGAAGTTGTTGATAATGTTCAAAATTTAATTTTTAAATTTATGAATTCAATGTCTAGTTCCTTGATTGTGGAAGTGACCTAGGTCAAGTTCACACCTACAAATCCAATCCTTGGTAGCAAATTCTAGGGAGTAGAGATAGTGAGCTTAGGATATGATCATGTCATGAGATCAATTTGCACAAGAATTTTCCACTTATTAGATAGTTATTGTATTTAGGACAATATAATCAAAATAAACTTTAAAAAAGTAAAGAAAAATAACAAGAATATGTAATTTTCACCATTACAACCTTTTGAATAATTTATAACATACTGATTTAAATCTAAAAATAAAAAATCTAGTAAAAACATACATACAAACCTTTAATTAGTTATGTCATTGATTTTTTAAAACAAAGCATTAGAATTACCACACCATCTTGCTATTACATAAATGTCACACCCCCTACAAGTGATGTTCCAGCTGGACGAAGTAGATGGGGGGGGGGGGAAATTAATTAAAAAATAAATAAATTTAAAAATTCCTTTGTGAATAGGAAAAGAGATGGGAGAGAAAATATCAAATAAGCATTTATGGAGGTGATTTCCTCCATTCTACGATAGGAGACAAGGTTTGGTGTCCCAACTGCCTAAGATTTCTAAATGTCAGGTCATGGAAAAAGAGAGGCATTGGGGCAAATTTCTAAACCCTCACACCCATACAACTGCACATTCAAGTTTGGTTTTATAAGGAAAAAAAATTGGATTGTGACGAGAAAGTGGAAGAACCTGTGCAGGAAGAGGAGGCGGCAGGGCGTGAGCATCAAGAGGCTTCATTTGGATTAGTAAAAATCAAGAATGATGAAAGGGGAGTGAAATAAAGGAAAACATGAGGATGGGTTTTGTTTGGGAAGAAAAGAGAATGTGAGTAGCAAAAGCTTTTCCTTTGGGAGAAAAACATAGGGGAAGAATGCAGAGGAAGCTGCGAGGGAGTGAGAAGAAGAGGGAGACGCATGGGAGGAGGAGGGAAAAATAAAACACGCAGGGAGAAAAGAAAAGGGCATGCGAAAGAGAAAGCTGAGGGACACGAGAAGAGAAGGGGGAAGAAGCGAGTACATGAGAAGATTAAAGGAACTGGGAGCAACATAAGAAGAAAATGCGAAGGAAGGTCATGCACAAATTTGGAGAAAGATCACAAAGCGTGGTCTCATGGAATGCATAATTTAAATGATGAGTGTTTTGATGTGGGTAGAGAACTGTGTGGGTATGGAAAGATGATTTAGTGAAGAATTTCATTACTTGATTTGAGCAGCTTCTGAGAAATCATGAAGAGACTCTTAAATCATACGACATAGATGGTATGAGCATGGATTCAAAGTGTAAGTCCTTCTGAACTCTCTTTATTTATGACTAGAAACTTTATATATAATTATTTCTATTGTATTTAAGATCATCATTGGTCCAGAGATGAGGGATTTGAATCGATGAAAAGTACTTCATATTGAAGAAATTCCACCCAAATAATATTGAGATAATCATTGTATGTCTTTTTCTTTATGCTGGAGAATTTCCTCATAACCCTTTATAATAGTTGTGAGTTCCTAGTTTGGGATTTCAGTAATGTTAATCGGAGAAGTTTAATATTGCAGAAGGAAATGATAAAATATATTAAGGCATGTAGGTTATGATCACTATAAATGATATTATTAAACTAGCCCATGTCAATCTTTATTGTATGAACAATTTATAATACTTCTAATAGGATCATGAGTAGAGATATGATAAAGGTTTTGGCTGCATACTATAAGCTATAATGACTTCATTTAATGGTATACGAACCACATTATATTGAACAAATTTTAATGGTGAAAATGGATAGGGTTGGTAATCCACTTCAAACCTATGGGTAAGGTATTTATATGCTAATAAAATGTTTATTTATCTCTTAAATATGAATCTTTATATTGAACCCATTAAGTGACTTTGAATGAGGGGTATAATAGGTATGATTTTGTAATGACCGAGAGATAATTGCCTCTTAATATAATGGTTTTGTTGAGTTGGAGTTAAGAGATAACCTATATATAATCATACCAGATAAAATCTTTTGAAGTCCCATTGCTTATCAATAAGCTCATATTTGGTTATAAGTGGCTAGAGTGAATATTTCCTATTTTGAGAATTGAACTATTTTAGAAGTATTGGAATTATCATGTGTATAAAGGAAGGATATCATAGCTATAGTGAACCCCAAAATGATTGTGTACTAAATTGAAGGTGCCTACTATTTAACTAGACAATGTTCTCGAGAGTGAATCATGAGATAAATCCTACGTTTCACATTTTAGATCTTTACATAAAACTTGGACCAATGAATACTTTTGTCACACTCGTTATCATTGGATAAGGCTCCATATAAGAACCAACATACAAGAAATTGATAGATTTTTGCACAAAAATAGTGTATCAGTTACTTTATGTGCTTTTAAGACAATTTTGAAGCAATTTAAACAGGTTCTTCTAAAATAAAATAAATCTATTTGTCCTTACTCTATAAGAAGACCATAAATCTGAAATCTATATTTCTAGTAAGGAAGAAGAACCATATATTATAGACTAAGCTAATAGATTTAGAAGGCATGGTATACTTGACTTCACACTTTATGAATCTATGTTTTAGAATCATAGATAAAGTCTTAATAAATTATGATATTTATAAGAAAATACTTGGGTAGATCTAAAGGAAGGGTTTGTAAACTTGTAATGTTTTATTATTATGATATTAGTTCTTTAATAAAGTTGTACCCCCATTTGTGGTTAAGTACTTAAGAAACCTGACTCAATTCTTATGTTCCCTTCCTTGACTACATTGGTTAGGCTCACTCGCAATCTAATTTGAATTTACATAGTCTCATACTAGCTCTTGAATATTTAATCACATGGTGAATTCATTTAAGGTGTGAAGAATTCTTATAGGTGGGGACCTTGTGGGAAATTCTTGATTTGGCTTATGCTAATTGGACATAAATTATGTAAGATACCAAGTTGCATAACAAGTGGCCTAAGTCACCTTATTTAGTAAGGGATAATCATATACTAGTTCTTGCATTCTTATTCAATATATAGTGAGAATGTCACTATGTTGTATTAGATCATGTGGGCTCTTATACTTTAAAATTGAAATGTGTTGAGACATCTTAGTATATAATTTGTACTACAACAACTGGATATCTATATAGTGACCTTGACTTAAGGGGAGTATGTCAAACTCCTAAATACTCTTGCTTGTCCTTTCAAGGTATCTATTGACCCCTTGTGTATAAGAGCCTCAATATTGAACCTATTATATGAGTATCATATGGAAATGATTTCCTATGGTTTTGTGTGAACCATGGTAATTTGGTATTAAGTAATAAGCCTAGTCGAGTGAGGTCAATGAGATGAAAATATAAGAGTTAGGATGTTTAAACAATATTATAAATAAGTTGGGTGGAGTTTGATCCATGACCTCGATATACTTAAGGTGGAGTGAATCCTTGGGTTATGGGAACCTGTGCGTAGGTATCCTTGAGAGACCTTTTCAGGAGAACTACGTGTGACTTTGACCCATTCAAAAGTGGGAACGTAGGCAGTCCTTAGGTGAAGGATGTCCCTGTGACTTCAAGTCCGTAGGGGGAGGGTCTAGGGGGGGATCACTCCTAGATGTTGGGATTGTTCCTACATGGTTTGACCTTTCCTCCTCCGGAAGCTTCAGTTTGAGGTTAAAATGGGTATTGAATGGGTCTGATTGAGTTAAGGGAATTTAATAACTGATATTTAATATATAATAGGCTTCTATTAAATAAAATGAAGGGATTTAACTACTTAATAATTGTTATTTGATTATAGGTATATGTTGGGTAAAGTCCATCACGTGTTGGTTCCATGTATCTCTTATGTGTATGTGTAATTTAACTCCATATCTAGAGTTCTTTATGTATAGGCCCATGTATCTATTGATTGTGATTGTGACTCATGATATGTACATGACCTGCCCAAGAGTGAATCTTCGGGATATTTGAACAGTGATAAGCAGTCATTGGACTGTGCCAATGACCAATGTTTGGGCCACTTCTAAGGATTAGTCACCATTCACCTGGTTCATGGAGGTGAAGGTAGCGGGCTACCCTGGTTATGATATGACCATAGCACCTTGCACAAGTAGGGACCAATCTGTGTGGGTAATGGTAATCCGGGGCTAACCGCGTATTGTGAGGGTTCACTAGCTGTCACTAATAAGCACAGAAGTGACTGATGCCAAGTTTTACCTGGGATTGTGAAGAAGATAGTTGACATTATCACTAAATTCACAAGGTGGTATATGTTGGGAGCCACTTCTTCCTAGGTGGAAAAACTTGTCATTAGTAGCCTATAGGCGATTGATGTCAGAATCCACTAGGTTTGGTAGGTTCACTACTTGGGGAAGCCCCTGGGATGGTGGATGGACCCATGGTGTAGTGTGGGATGCATCGAATCCCCTTCCCAGTTGTTAGACTGTATACCTAGCCTTATGGGGTTGAGGACGAACCTGTAGTGTAGTATGGGATGCACCGAATCCTCTTCCCATTTTTCTAATGGTGCAAAAGACTGGTGGAAAAGATAGGACCCACAGTGTAGTGTGCAATGCATCGATATTCTTTCTATTTGGGATGCATTATAGACATGTGTTAGCCATTGTGATGGTTAGTCATCCATTATTATTGTGTTTATGTGATGTATGGTGGAGCTCATCACTATGTTTATGTGATGTATGATGGAGCTTGTCACGATGTTTTTGCGATATATGATGGAGCCAATCACTAATGTAATTGTGATATGCGAAAGAGATAAAAATTGTTGAACTTCTGATGTACATATGAGCTAATCACCGTTATACTTGTGATTTGTGTATGATCCAATCTCTTATACTTGTGATCTGTGTATGATCCAACCACTATTAGACTTATGATCTGTGTATGATCCAACCACTATTATACTTGTGATCTGTGTATGATCCAATCATTGTTGCACTTATGATCTGTGTATATGATCCAACCACTATTATACTTGTACTGTGAATGAGCTAATAAACTTGTGAACATGGAGGTATGCTCATGACATTCATTGTATATGATCTTTTGGATTATGTTATGATATGCCCCTGGTGATTATTGTGATTGTTTGTACACTAACGTCAAGTAATGATTGGTATGGACCCAACACTTGATGGAAAAATTGTTATTATTATATTATAATTAAGTATGTTGATAGCTTACATGTACTAAATTAATAGTTATGGGTTAAAGGTGAGATAATAGATCTCACACAAGAGGGGGGATTGAACTCCCTTTGTCATTGTGGGGCGAACTATGAAGCCTTTGATTCCCATGAGGGGATACGTAGACAGGGTCATCACGAACCCTCAAGGCTTAGGTCTTTGGTCTAGGAAAGACATTAACCTTGAGACCTTAACACTCTTTTGTGCAAGCATATAATTGGCAATAATGAGATGATGCCACCATGGGAATGGAGAAGCATTGAAGTTAACACTATTAAGCTTCATGGAAGGTGCTCAATCATTTAAGTTTGTAAATGTTGTGAATGCAAAAAAATAAAAAAATGTTGCGCCCGAGATGGGGATTTTACAATAAAACAGTATCCCCAAAACATATCTTATGGTGTTACATTACACTTTCATTAATATACAAACTGGCATTTACATTTCTATAATGTGCAATCAATGCATCAATAAATAGATTGATATTGAGACTTATATTAGCTTATTTATTGACAATTTATGATGTAGTCATGCAATAGTGGGTTCATCTTCACAAAAATAAAAGAATTAAATCATGGTCTAAAGCAATTTCCACATGGCCATTCAATTTATTGTAGAAGTTATTCTCATCCCTAAAGGTTCCACCATATAGTGTATAAATGACTCCAACTTAAACTTATGTAATAAAGATTCATAATTTCATTGAAAAAAGTGATGCAAATAAGAAGTGATGCAAATTCTATGGTGTCGAACTTAAACACTCAAACATGTGCTTATTTTTGTAATGAACTAACAGATTTCTTTCCAAATAGTTGCATGTTCTTGTGTCATTCACTTTCTTTAAGAAGGATTCAATCTTTTAATAGGAGTAGTGGTACTTTTTTCCCTTTTAGAGATACATTTATTTTAAACATCAATCTTGACGAGGTATATGATTAGTATGTCAAGACAATCCAAAGAATATGGAATCTCTATATTTTGCTGTAAATCTTATTCTTGTTATTTGAAAAGAAAGGTGAACTACCCAATAATATAGTAATTTATATGAACAATTTATAATTGTAAACCTAAAATTTATCTATATTAAAAATATCACTACTTAACATTATTATTACACATTAGTTAAATGAATTAAAAATATAATTTAATTGAGAGTACGATTACTTTTACAATGATTAAACTCCCACCCACCTCTTGGTCTTGATGATTTGATAATTAATATTTCACAATATCAAAATGATAATAGAGCACATAAGTATTTTACTGTCTTTGCTAAAATTTTAAGCGAGCGTTTCTGTTATGTTATGTTTAAGGTATAATTTCATTAATTTTAAAAAATAAACTCTGTCTACTAACAAGGAATTTATTCTTGCTTAAAATTTTAGGGGAATATTGTATATTTATTAAATTTTAGGTAGGTTTGTCAATTTTTTTAAAAAAATTCTATTATATTTGTTAATACATTTACAAGGAATGCCAGAATTGTTTCATGTACATTTTAATGTGAAACTGCTCTAAGCCCTGCAGCAGACAGGAGTGGAATAAGATAGCCAGAGGAACAATAGGTATAGGCTATAGCATGCATGAGTTGAAACAGTTTATTGGAACTTCCTTATCTGATCGGAATTTGGAAGCTAATATGCAGAATGCCACTCAGGTCCGTTTTTTATCGAAATCCCTGGTGTTGCTTCTAATTCTGCTCTTGGGGGCTACAGGCCTTTTGGTGCAATCCCCAAAGGCAGGGTTTTTCCTTGATGCAGGAAAAGTAAACACAGCAGAGGGAGATGGAGTTGGGCTCTTCAGTTCTACATGTGAGAAGCCAGGTTTCCTTTTCCATCGATCGGATTTCGAATGAGCGCCGTTATAATCATTTTGAGAGGCAGAAATAGTTTTCCCAATTGGTTGCTCAGGAGATGGTAGAGGCTCTATTACAGAAAGATGAGCATTTATAGGACCCAAATTAGTACTCTGAATCCTCTGTTCTAGGCCAGGTGCCGTTTCACGAAGCTTGCGTATGATGCTATCCTTGTGCTTCAGCTTGAGACTATACTCTCGTTTCAGAGACAGAAGGTTGGTCGTAAGCTGCTTCTCCTTCAAAGCAGACTCTGTTTTCAAACGACCAGACTCCTCTTTGAAAGCTTGGAGCTTCATCTTCAGCTCTTGAATGTTATCTTCCTCGGCATGTTGCTCTGTCGAATGACCATTG
>VDFB02114174.1:0-27673 GCA_007258455.2 Sequoia sempervirens
CTCAACTTTTCAAGACTTACCAAGATTTCTCAAAAAATGGCTAACCAAAGGCACCCAACCTGCTCTGATACCATGTTAGAATTGGCTACGGAGATAGCCACCCAAGATCTAGAGGCCAAATGGAAAGCACAAAGAAAGAATATGAATATGACAAGAATAAATTGTATTCTTATCAATTATGCAAGTATGATTCAATGTACAGTGTATGAGAGACCCCTTAGTTATATAGCGAAGGTGAGACATAAGATAACATAAGATTATGACAAGTGTCTTAATCTTATGATATGTAACAAGTTATCACATCTACCTAGGTCACATGTGTTACAAGTCAAAAGATAAGATAACAACTAATGACAACTAACACCTTCTAGAAAGATTTCTAGGACCTAAGTAAACTTAACATGTAAATAAGCCCTTGTATCCTAGTAATAAATTAACTAGGTACAAGACTTTTTTTACACCAACAGATTTGGTCTATATACGCTCCAACCTTCGTCTCTTGTCATATAAGAAACTTGGATACAATGAGGGTGTGACAAAGAATTGGGATCTAGCCCCTAAGTGTGCTGATTTAGGTGCTACAGTTGCACAACTTGCTTTAGTTTCTATAGATGAGGCAATTGTTGCACTTGATGCACCTAGTGGGAGTGGCAATCCAATTGATTGTGGTTCAAATGAAATTGAACCAAGTGTTGACGAGGACCTTGATGCTTTTGATGAAGATGAATATGAAGACTACTAAATAGGAACAAAAATTGCCATACCTGTATTTGAACCCGTATCCGAACCGACACCTTAGTTGATAATTATTTGATTTATTAATTAGTTTGTGATCTTGACTTAGCCACATGTTGATGCGTGTTTTATGACACACCAAACACTCTAGAATAAAGAGTCTAAAGACGCTCTATCCTCTCTTGAAAAGCTACCTCGTATGCTAAGATTGCAAGAAAGATCATACGACAATTCCAATGTTTTGTAAATCAGGTGTGGATGGATGATGTGATATGCTGGTATCACAAAGGGACCTTTGTTAGCAAATTACTCAAAAGTAAGGACTTAGGTTGATTTGACATTGAATGCTCTATTATTTTTTTGGGATTTTTGATTTTGAGATTTAAAAAAAAAAAGAAAAAAGGATGAGGGTTTGGAAGTCCTATACTATACCTATGAAGTCAAGAGACGGTAAGATTAAGTGAAACTAAGAAACAAGACTTTGTTTCGCCATGAAAATGACAACTACACAAAGCAAGTGCAATCTTTTGGGATTTGTGCTTAAGATTTTCTTACCAAGAATGATACCATCAAGAGAACAATATTATTCAAAGTAAGCAATTGAAGCATCCACATTATCAACTCAGTCTAACTTTACGCATTGAAAGGAAATCATCCATCCAAAGAAAGCATGAGCGAAAGTTCCACCAATCTATACCATCAATCTGTTGGATCTCAGTTGAGTTTATGGTTTGTCCTTGATGACAAAATCTCTTTCAGTTAGTTCTCTTTGATGATCAGTCTCAGGATGGTTCTCTTTGCATACCACAGGTGTATTTCACATGTTACAAGCCATTTGTTTACATTCTTTGAACTCACATTTTTGAAGGCATTACAGTTACGGATTGCGGCTGTATCTCTTTTTTGTCTGGCAATAGTTTGATTTTGTTTCTCATTCGGGCTTACACATATCGGCGTGAGAATGGCAGGGTCTCCTCGATCCATTTTGAAATGTCTGTGTTGCCTATCGGCAATACATTTCTGATGTCATGTCAATTGGATTTGTTTTCATACAGGCAGCTTTCAGCGTGACATTAAAGTGGTCTTGGCGACAGAGGAAAGGTCTATCGGTATAAGTATTTCTCACCGCTGAGAGGTCTTACCGAATGAGTCGGGTCTCACCGACTAATACATAAGGAGGTTCATCAGCATAAGAAATCCCTATCAGCATGTTGTTTCATCAAGCGCTTTGTGTCTTGACGACCGGCACAAGAAAGATCTTATCGGCAAAGGTTGTGGCTTCGATGAAATGTCATAGCGATTTCATAGTGTCTTACCGAACATCACATTCGGGGTTTCACTTCGGCCAGACTTGGAGTATTCGGTTTAGTATCTCAGTGAATTCAAGTGTGTCTCACCGACCGTATGCATATGGAGTCTTATTGGTAAAACTAATGGCTATCGATATAATGTCTTGGCAAGACCTTGTTGTCTTACCGATCAACAACAAATGGGTGCTTTTCGGTGAGAGATTTCATTCGATATAATATCTTGGCGAGGTTTTCTTGTCTTGCCGACTGACAATGTAAAGGTATGCATCTCGGTAAGAGTTGGGGTTCTCGGTGAGTGACCTTCGGTCTCGCCGACGGAGCACAATGGGGGATTCTGTCGATATTGGATTTGACTTGTCTTAGCGACACACAAGTGGATGAAGACTTTTGGAAAGACATGGTGTGCTCTACAAGATGTCTCCCCTATATCATAATGTTATAGTGAAGCACATAAGACAAAAGGTTTCTATCGGTGTGAGAACATTAATGTCTTGGTGATCTATTGTGAGCTCGAGGCTTTCAGCAAAACAAAGTGAATTCTCTATAGGGACTGCCCGATAACGAAGGGTCGCGGTGAAACAGAAGGAACCAAAGTATGATTAATGATTGAATTTCCTTCAGCATAACGTTACATCAATGGAAATGAGATTTTAGGGAGAAATTTCATGATTATTCTTTTTGGCTGGGTATGGAACCCTAGCCTGGCCGCCATCATGAGAATTTTAGTTTATGTTGTTGCTGGCTGTAACGGCTTTATCAGTGGTATATGGAAGTTTTATTTGGTACGATTTTTGTTGGAAGCTCAACAGTGGTTGATGGAGCCATGGGAGTTGCAGATTTGTCTGTGGTGGGTAGTTGTGCTTTTTAAGCATTGAAATGATCACATACATTTCAAATTTGTTGAGGTCGGCTCTTAGCTGGGTGAAACGGCTCTTGTATTGGGAAATCAATTTCACCTCGACTAATAATCTTGCTAGGTACAAGATGAAGTTTTCTTTTATAAACAGCTCTGTTAACTTCAGTTTGAACATTCTCAAGTTGGTTGTTCAGCCGTTACTTTTGAAGACAGTTACTTTTCTGGCATTTAAATAAAAAAGATGTATAAATAGAAGCAGAAAACTATGTTTTCTGTTCGGTTGTTGTAATTTTGAGATTATCATTCCTTGGCTGTATGAAAATGTATGGATAAACTCTGCAATAAAATCTGAATAACAAGATGCAGAGATATTGTAAATTTCTTCTCTATATAGTATTTTAGGGATTCAATTATTGAATCTTTAAGGTATTCTGTAGACGAGAAAACATAGAAACATGTGCTTAACTGAAAACAGAGAAATCCTCTGAGTTATTATTGTTGTTCAAATCATAATTTGAGGGGTTGGTACTCCTTGAGATAGATATCTCTAAACGAGGGGTTGGTGCTCCTTGAGTGGGTGCTCAAAAATCAGCCTATAAGGCATTGTGAACAGTTGGTTAAAAGATTAAGCTTGGAAGGCATTTCGGGAGTGGTTTTTATACCCCAGGAGGGTTTTCCACTCGGCAAATTTTGTGTCTCTTTATTCCTCTGTGTTCTCACTGCTTTACTGTGTTGTTGTTTTAGTTCACTGTTGGGATTATTACTTTTCTCAATTCTGTTTATGAATGATTACATTCAACTCATGAATGCATTAATCAGAGTAATATTGAGATCAAATTTGAGCTATGTTTTTGAATTTTTGAAAATTGGTCAAATCTATTAAGACACTGATTCACGCCCCCCCTCTCAGTGTCATTTTAACTCCAACACAATCTATCATTCATCTAACTTGCATTCAAATCAAATACTACTTTAATCTATTCTATATGGAAGAAAAATATGGAACCATGCAACCACTTGAAAATATAAGGATTTAGAGCAACTCATGCAATATGAACTTTATTCTCAAAGCAGACTTAAGCAACAATTTCATAAGTCTCTCTCCCATCGTAATGAAATGGGAAAACAAGAGTTTATATAGAGTTCCAAGATTAATTCAAAATCAATGGTAGAGATTAAAAGACAGTAACCCTAATTAGGGTTTCCCAAAACACAATCAGTGATCAATGAGTTAACAGTGAGTGAACTGGTGTGAAGAGCTATCTTTGTGGGGGCGCATCCTTATCCTTTTTGGTGGCATTGTACTGGATAAATCGGGAAACTATCGTGCTGACTTCCTCGATCATGACAAGTGGCAGCATGCTGACCTTGTATTCCAATAGGTCCAAATCGTCTGAGCATTCTGCAAAAACAATTTCCCATTGTTGCTGGAAGGCATGCAGGATGGCAAGAATTTGGCAACCTTAGTCAAATTTTGCTTGAGAATCGACCTAGTGGTGGTGAAGAAGATTTCTTGGACTTTGCACTTCAAGTTTTCAAGCTGCATATTATTTGCTCGAACAATGTCCTTCTCAAGTGCATTTGTAGCTACAAATAGAATCTTCTCCAGATTTCTTTCGTCCTTTCTTCAACTCTGATGGTATTAGCCTTCACCTTTTCCAAGGCTTCATTTCGTGTAATTAATGCCATGTACCAGCTGTTGAAGTCATACACAGCGCCTGCTGCAATAACATTCCCATTAATTAGTTCCTACTTCAGAACTCCTTTCAGCACCTTGAGGCACAGAATAATCCTATCCTAGATATCCTAAGAATTGTCCCATGCTTCTGCCAGAGTTGCAATTCTTGAGAGCAAAGAGGAAGTCTGCCCATATGCCAATGCTAGTTTTTTTGCAAATACAGCCACTTCTTCACTTTAGTTGAGTATCCATTCTTTGGTCTCCTTGGCTGTAGTCTTCTCCTCTTTGAAAGTCTCCTGGGAAGTGTTCATCAATGGAGGAGCCGCTAAGCTGGTTTGATCGAGATGCTTGGTCAGATGCTGAATATACTCTTTTAGTCGTTCAACCTCTCGTTTGTATTCCCTCTTCTTTGCTACCTCCTTTTCCAGCCTTGCTTTGATAGTAACAACTGAATTATCTAAGTCTTCCACTTCCTGCCCTTTCGTGGTTGGGCCCAAGTCGACAGTGGTGATAGCATATTCCTGAGGAGTAATATACTCCCTAGACTTATCAATTGTTAGTATAGCAATTTGTACTGTACGATAGCCAACTTCGTCTCTTTGGATAGTGGAGAACATTTTGGTAGGCTTCCTTGCACTGACTACTTCCAATCTGGCTAAGAAATCGGCCATGTCATCTTCTTCTGGGACTTCTTGTTCTTTTATTTTCAGTCTCTCCTTTAGCCAATCTGGGATAGTGAGCTGCTCGATGTCTTGTTCTTCCTAGATATCTTGTGCGTCTGGAATTTCCTGAATTCCTTTAAGAGCGGAAATCATCCCCTCTTCAAATTCACTATCTAGAATATTAACCTCATTGTCAGATTCTAGAATTTCGGTGCCTGTGGGAAATGGAGGTTCTTTGTCTTCTGGCTGAATAGGAATGGGAGAAGGAATCCTTATGTCTCCCAAACACTCATTGATGTCTAATGTTTCATTTATGTTTGTGGACACAGTGGAATGAGGGGGCTCTGATCTCTGCTTCTTTCTAGTAGGTTCTTCATCTGCAATCCCCTTTCCTTTTGCCTCCTTCCTTTTCTTGGGATTGGTGCTCTCGATTGGCTCATCACCTTGAGACGCACGGACATTTGAGGAGTAAGATTCTGCTTTGCCCATCAGAGTGTATGTCAAAGGAACATTCTTTCGCCACAATTCTTTGATCTGCTGGTCTACCCACCATTGCAAGTATTTGATGACTAGTCTCATGAAAGTGGTCAAGTCTGAAAGCTTTGGTTCTGACCATCTTATGGGAAGAAGAGGCTGAGACTCATCAAAACCTGGCTGCATATACTCACCATCACTTTCCAATTGATCCGACACACGGAAGAGCTTAGTTGTCCTGATTAGGCTGACAGGCAGTTTGGACCATAATCTTTTTCTAACATCAAATTCATCTACAACATTGGCCCAGTAGTCTTCTAGATCTACCTTGTGTTTACACTTTATTCCATTCACGGCCCTGATGTGATGGTGAGGGTCAAAATTAGCTCTGGACCGATAAGATGTGAATGGATACCATTGCATCTCTAGCTGGGCACCTTCAGCTGCCTGTGCAGATGGGCAAGATTCTTCCATATTTCCAATGAAGAATGGAAAAGTGACGGCTGCTTTACTTTTTACTCTTTGGAAGTTTTGATAAGTTTCCAACTGCCTAAGAACTTCCAGCAAGATCATCCGGTTGGTGGGATAAATCGAGAGCCTGAAAGGGTTTCTGGTGAATCCCTGAATTCTAATGTGAGTGAATCTCGGAAACTGGATATACCAGGATCTGTACCTGTTGATAAGGCTCCTAGCCTCATGAGTCAGCCTCTGATGTGTTCCTCCCTGCAATATCCTCGTGATGTACATCAGGAATGCATCATGCGCTCTTCTGAAGTGAGATTTAGCAGATAACTGCAATTGGGGGTAGCATTCATATACTTTGAATTCGTTTTCTCTGTTGCCTACAACGCCTTTGCATATTAATCCGGAATATCTATAGGCTCTTGCCAATAGATAGATGACATAGGAACTCATATGGAACGATTTAGTCCTCTCCAAGTTCATCAACTGTTCATGGATGTTGTCACTGATCATCCTCGACCAGTTGAACATTTTGACTCCTAAGGTGATCTCATCGATGAAAAAGTACATCCATGTTTCGAATGGCGCGCCTTGAGGATTGCCCATTATCCGGTTCAAAAGCAAGATTATATCACCGTAGTCTTCTTCGAAGTCTGTTCGACGCAATTTCTTAGGCATTTTCTTTGTAGAAGCCCTTGGTTTTTCCAACCATGTTTTATTGATGACAGTTGCACATTGATCTATCTGGTCTTCAAAAATTCCCCCGGCCTCTTCTTTAGTCTTATACGAAGTCCTGTTGTAGTTAGGGATGCCAAACGCTTCCTGGATAGCCAACTCTCCAAGATGTGCCAAAATCCTTCCATCGGGAGCAACGATTTGTCCTTAATGTGGATTGTAATGCCTGGAGCATTTGACCATCAACTCAGTACACTTGATTGCCGGAGGAAATCTAGCAGCTTGAACAATTCCATTCCGCATCATCTGACGGGCAATTGTTATTGGTAGGAGTCCGTTTAGTCCGTACATCCTCTTTTTGAATTCCTCAAAGTCTACGTGTCCAAGGTTTATATCCGTGATGTTCTTCCATTTGGAATTAATCTTCGATTCTTGTTGAACTCCTTTGCTCGCGAACTTCATCTGTGCTTTCTTCGAAGATTCTCCGGGGGTGGTCATCAACCTGTGAGAAAAGAAAATATATTAAATTTAAGAACTTTCAATTATGATTTTTTTCTTTAAATTTTCTCCTTGAAAATTCCAATTTTCAGCTTGTTTGAAGGTTAGCCTCTACGAAAAATCCAGCTGACAGTAACAACACTTAGTAAATTTTTGGTGAAGATAAATAAAGATAGAAGTAAAAATGAAGAATTCCATCAAACTCTGGAATTATACTCTTTAGATGGCAATTCCACTTGAAACTTTGTGAACTCTGTCTTCGTTGCTGGAAAAAAAAAACAAGCTAGCCTTTTGAAAGTTTCGATCTTCAACTCAGAACTTCAATCTCTCTCTTCGCTCTTTATCTCGAAAAAATCACTCAACCTCCAAAATTCCTATCTCTCTTCCTTACGAAATTTCTATCTCTCGAAAATTTTTATCTCTTGAAATTTTTTCTCTCTTGAAATTCCTATTTCTCGTGAATTGGAGAGGGCTTAGCTTCTTCTCAAATCGAACTTGTGAAAATGACTTGTTGAGATTTGATTCATTTTAGCAGTTTCATGATTTTTCTTAAGTTTGTTGAACTTAAACTCACTTTCTTCTCGCTTGTCAAGGAAAGTTTCTAATTTTTTCACTCAGTAGCCATCCTCATCTTTATCCAAAATTTTTAAGTTTATCTCTTGGAGCTCGAATTTTCCTAAGTGTTGGAAAATAATTAAAGGTCAATATATGAATTTTTTGATTTTTTAACCTTTAATTTTTATTTATCCATGTATTTTTGTTTAATTTGGCGAATTTTGTCTAACTTCATGGATTTTTCTATCTTTCCCCTTCCAAGTTCGGACTTTAGAGTTTTCTTGCCATATTTTCTTCATGGCTGACTTGGAGAATTTCTTGCCATATTTTCTAGGCAGACTTCCTTCATGTCTTGTTATTTTCTCCTCCTAGTCCAAGGGCGGACTTTACAAATATTTTTCCAAAGTCATGGCAAGGTGGGTCAGACTTTATGAATTTCCTTCCAAAAGATGGCGGACTTCATGTGTTTCTCTCCAAGAGGCAAGGGCGGACCTTGTGAGGTTCTTGCCATTCTCCAAGCGGACTTTGTGAAGTTCTTTCCAAGAGTAGGGCAAACTTGGGAGATGTTTGGACAAGTCATGGGGCGGACTTTAAGAAATTCCTTCCAAGATGCAAGTCGGACTTTCAGGCTTTCTTTCCATTGTCAAGTTCCAAGGTAGGGCGGACTTGGGATCAAGCTTGCCATTTCTCATCCAACGCTGGGGCGGACTTGGCAAACTTCTTGACATCTTCCTTGGGCGCACTTCTTCAAGTTTATGCCATTTCAGCCATGAATGTTATGCCATGTGATCTCTATTCTTGCTTTTTACTCAACTTTTCATTGATTTTGTAATGTCCCCTTTTTCATGAGCATTGGCGTTTGGAGGAATTAGCCTATTCTCGACCTTCGTAGGCTAATGGGGCTTGATTAGAGGGTCATTTGGCAGATACCCAGTTGCTTGGTTGGCTTATTTCTTGGTCATATGAAGGGTTTCCTATTATCACCATGGATGTTTCTAATTTTGGAAACCTTATTTTATGTTATAATATTATATTGCACTTTAGGAGTTGGGTTATATTTTAATTATAAAGTGCAATATTAAAATAATAAAATAATAAAATAATATTCCTTCTAGAAGGTGACTTGGGAAAGTTCTAGAAGGAGGCCGACCTATTGAGGAAAAAGAATAAATAGGCATCAAGGGCTCATTGTCTAGCAGGCAGATTTGATGTTGATGATTGATGATTTCTTCTTGAGTATTTGTGGAGCCAAGTGGTCTGCAGATAATCAAATTGATCTTTGGGAACGAAAACTCCCATTGATAGCAATTTTGAGGGTGTGCAATATCACCTGAATTATTGCAGCTTGGAGGTGATACTTCAGTCACTTCATTAGAGCAGAAATTTGTGGCCTAAGGCCAATTTTGAAGACATACAAATTTGGAGTTGGCTGGCATTAAAGATTTATTGTGGAGTATTTTTATGTGCTGGCTGCTACAGTAACGCTACAGTGCCGCGATTGCTACAGTGCCGCGCTACAGTAGTCGCTACAGTACCGTGCTACAGTTCCGTGAATAGTACCCCGTGCTACAGTACTTTGGCCAAATTTGGTGATAGAGATTTCAAACCAGCTTGTTGGGCATTGTCAGCTGTCATAAAAGGGCAGATTGCATAGGGAAAGTCTGATAATTTCAAACATCAGAAAATTACAGTCATAATGGAGGCCACGATTTGCTTGTAACTCCCTCAACTTGGTTGGATTCCTCTTTCTTCCTTGGGCGCACTTCATAGGAGGGTTTGGAGATGAACATGGATGCATTTTGGAGGGCGTAGAGGCTGAGTACTATTTATAATAAATTCTTTATATCAGAACAGGGGCGGCTGGGTCTGAGGCACGATTTGGAGCTGAAAGGTCAGGAATTAAATCAGATAATGCTAGCGTCTTCATCAATAATCAAAGGCCACTTCATACTCCAGGTTCCTCTTGAATTGTACAAACTCTTTTGGTCATTTAGATGCATTTCATGGTAGCTGCTGTAGGTGTTCAATTACTTCAGATCTGATTGTAAACATTAAGTTAGATGTAAGGCATAAAGTCTTGGCATTTCTCATCACCATCATTGTAAAAGGATTGCATATCAATAATAATATCAGCAGTTGGAGTTATGAATCAGTGTAATGAGCATTTGAAAGTGGTATGAGGATGTATGCCAACTATTTGACATAATGTCAATGACTGTAGACATTATTATCAGCATATAGGTTGCATACCAACTGTTTGACAAAATTCCAGTTGGCTGTAGATGCATGTTTTACATTTAGAAGTCATTGTTATGCATTATAAATGATCAAGTAAAGTCATACATGCTCTTAGGTGTTAATTTATGCGTAGTAAAGTTGTTTTTCAAGCATTAGAAGGATCCTATAATCATTTTCTAAAGAACATATCAGTCTGATCACATAAACCAGCAAGCTAGAAGGTTGCAAGTGAATTGTTTGACGATATTCCTTGAGCTCTTATAAGCTTTTTGAAGTCAGTTTGAGCAAGGCTCATTACAGTGGTATCAGAGCGGTTTCCTGCCATCCTGTTGGGTGAGTTTCAGCTGCAGTTCAGTGTACAGCATGGCTATTCCTCGGAAGCAATTAAATGCCATGATGGGCGAATTGGAAAAGCTTAAACAAAGTCAAAGAAAAATGGCCGAATTGCTCTCACCTGCAAACATAGACAAAATTGCAAGGTATGTGACTTCCATTTCTAAGAAGTCTACAACACAAAATGAAAAGGAAGAAGAACGAGAGGTCTCTACAAGTGAGATATCTAGAAACCTCTACAAGGAGTTTGCAGCAGTTGATGACCAGCATATAGCTGATCACATGGAGAATAAAAATCAGACCAGCTTGGAGTAAGATGTTGGGCACAAGATACTTCAAGAGGACTTCAAGGTTGAAGAAGAACAAATGGTGTTTGAAGACAAATCAGTTGCTTTGGAGCAGCAAGATGAGGATGTGGATTTATGTTATGCTTCATTGGTTGAATCTTGCATTGCTTCATCTTATCATAGTGAAGAAACAGATTGTGATTTAGAGGAGGATGTGGAATTTGATCCTCTTCTTAGAAGAGCAGCCACTAGGGTTTTGTCTTCACATGATGATGGAGGCATTCTACAATGGCATGATGTCATTACAGATTTGTTTGAGGACAGCAACATGATGCATCATCATTCTTATGAAGAAGCTTGTGATCATGAACAAGCAAATGATATGATAACAACTTTTGATAGCAGCCCTACATTCATTCATGGACACGAAGATATCAAGAGGATTGATTTTGTGTACTTCGGCATTGAAGAGATTAGACGGTCCGAAATGATGAATGAAGAGTGGATGAGGAAGGCCAAGGAGGCTAGGTTAGTGGCTGCTAAGGCAAGACAACGCCTTCAAGATATGAAAGAAAAAGTCAATCTCTCCAACTTGGCAAGACAAGAAGGGATAGATAATATTCGAAGACTCCTTACTCAAAGGAGGGAAGCACTTTGTGATGAGGTTGATAAGTTTGGGCAATCGAAGGACATGGTACAAATTGAGGTTTCTTCATGTGTTGGGGAGGTTGATCATTCTCTTGAGGAGGATGAGGTTGTTGGTAATGACACTCTTAGTGGATCAGCCACTAAAGAGTTGTTCTTGGTAGGTAATGAAGGCATCTACAACCCATCTTTGGATTCATTACCTATGTCATATGATAGGGCAGCTATCTACTTGTTGGTTGGTGATTTAATCTTCTTTGACTCTTTATTCATGGATGGTTGTCCTACTTGGGCTTTCATTGCACATTCATATTTGCAATGGTTTACATCAGTTATTGAGTTGATACAGCAGGTTGTGCTAGTGCTGCAAGAGTTACTTGGTGATGTGTGGGACATTACACAGTTTTTCACTTGGGATCCAGGTGGAGGAAAATGGTACTTGTTGCTGAGATTGCTTGGGGACAAGCAATTTCAGGGAGGGTGGACTGTAATGTCCCCTTTTTCATGAGCATTGGCATTTGGAGGAATTAGCCTATTCTCGACCTTCGTAGGCTAATGGGGCTTGATTAGAGGGTCATTTGGCAGATACCCAGTTGCTTGGTTGGCTTATTTCTTGGTCATATGAAGGGTTTCCTATTATCACCATGGATGTTTCTAATTTTGGAAACCTTATTTTATGTTATAATATTATATTGCACTTTAGGAGTTGGGTTATATTTTAATTATAAAGTGCAATATTAAAATAATAAAATAATAAAATAATATTCCTTCTAGAAGGTGACTTGGGAAAGTTCTAGAAGGAGGCCGACCTATTGAGGAAAAAGAATAAATAGGCATCAAGGGCTCATTGTCTAGCAGGCAGATTTGATGTTGATGATTGATGATTTCTTCTTGAGTATTTGTGGAGCCAAGTGGTCTGCAGATAATCAAATTGATCTTTGGGAACGAAAACTCCCATTGATTGCATAACTGAGGGAGTGAAATATCTCTTGAAGGGTTGCATTATTGGAGGAAGGTATCTCAGCCTTTCTATCTGTGCTAGATTGGAAAAGAAATACAAAGAATACAAGGGTTTGATGCATATCCATTTGCAGATTTTCAGGGATTTTAGTTGAAGATTTTTGATATATTTTGAAGAGGATTTTTTGGTTGATTTTATGATTTTATTTAGCAAGCTACAGTGACGAGCTACAGTATTAGGGTTTCTTTATTGGCTTGTGCTGGGCTTTCAGGTTTACAATTTTCAGACTTTGGATTGAAGGTTGTTTGGACCGATTTCTGGGTACATATATTCTGATCAGCAATTGCTAAGGCCTGAGATAATATCAGATTTATATCTGCATAACTGGAGAATCATATTTTTGTCTTAGAGGCTGAAGATAGCAACGAAGTCTTCACTGTTTGAAGGGAGTTTTTCATCTGTGCATACTCAGATCCGTTATCAGTCTATTTCCAGAATTTTCATTGCTTTATCATTGGTGCACAAGGGCAACTCCAAATCAGATTATTGGCATTATAGAAGAGTTAAATCTGCATTAGCATCCCTTTCAATCAAAGCATCATAAACTGAAACCCTACAACAGCAAGTCACAAGGTTGCACTATAACTGTTTGACAAAATTACAATCAGCCAATTAGGGCAAATTCTGGACAATTTTGAGTTAGGCTCATTACAGATTTTCCAAATTTTTTCATTGCTTTTCATCTGATTTTTGATCTAAAGGCCTAATTTTTGGTTGCTTTTTGATTGATTTTCTTGATTTTTGCATGCCTTTTGATTCTAAGGGTGGAAACTTTGACTCCTAGCACTTTCTAAAAATAGAAACTTACTAAAAATAGAAAAAAGCAAAAAAGCAACTTTCTAAAAATAGTAAATCCAGAATTGGTCCAAAAGTGCCAAAAATGAAAACAAAAAAGCAAAATCCCTAAAAAGTAGGAAGTGTCAGAATTGAGTGAAAGCACAGGCGATCCTTGTCTCCTGGGTCTTTTGGGCACTTCTAAGACGTCTAAGCACAGTTTCAGGCTTGAATTCTCTACTTGGCTCGGGTGATAACTCCAGACTCTGACTTGAAACTCTCGGCGCAAAAGAGCTTATGAAATTGCAACTCAAAGCTAAACCCTAAAAGCAAACCACCGAGGGTCCTCATTTGCAATGGGGCGATGTGTGAAATAGGTCACAACACCACATTGATTGGCTTGATAATGGATTTGATTGGCAAGTTACTAAATCGATTTTCTAATTCACTATTTTGATTGGATAGTTAATCCACCAGGTGTAATATAGGATTTAAATTAATTTAGTTGTGGATAATTTAGATTTAAATTTGAATTAAATTAATTAAATAATAAATATTATTTAATGAATTTAATTGTGATAAAGTAATGGACTTAGGGTAAGATAAATTATTTTAATGTATTAAGAGGTGGTAAGTGCATTAAATGTTAGCATGAGATAATATTACAAAAGCTAGAGTATATGTGATTTAAGTGTCTACACCATTCATCATCAATTTGGTTGACTTGGCCAAGGATAGTTACTTGAGATTCTCCCAATCTCATAATAGTGATTCATAGTTATTGGATCTGGTCCTTATTCAAATTTATTCATATTAGTATTTTTCAATTATTTAGTTGGAGCTTTTTAATCTTTGCCAATTAATGATCACAGGATTAATTCACATAAGCCATAGGATTACTTGCTTTATAGTCTTAAGGATTTGGAGTTGCATTTTCTCATAAGATTTTGGATTGCTGTGAATTGTGTTTATTTTTTAGTCGTGATTGGCCCCTTAATTTTTTTTGGCTTTTGATTGTCTTCTTGTGTTTTAGATTCTTCTTTTGATAAAATGGAATTGCTGATAAGTGATCATGAGATTGATTCTGTGAATCTATAATGGTTTCTACTCCTTTTCATTGTCCTAGGAGCTTGCCTTACTATTCACTACCATTTTGGCTAACCTAGTTGAGGACTTAGTAATTTTTTAGGGGATTCCCCTAGTCTCCGTCCTTTAGTCTCATAACTATGATTCAGTCTGGATCTCCTCCTTATCTAGATTTATTTATATATATATATATTTTTTTCGGTAAGCTCCACCAGAGGGGGTGGCTCCCATTTTTATTGATTAAAGCAAAAATTACAATCATTCCTCTTCGGGCTTATACCTTGAATGTCATGGAAAAGAAAGAACATATTGAAGTAAGAGAACTGAACAACTTAGCCCCCCATTCGACCAACAACAACTATGGAGGCGAATCCTTACTAATCACACCAGCAAAGTCCATATAATGTTCTACCCTCGGAGGTTCCAGCAACAAACCCTTGCCATTAGCACTAGAGTTAGCCAACCAATTGGCAACCCCATTTGCCTCTCTGTAAACATGCTTTATGGTGAAATCCATCTTCTCCAACCACACCCATGCCTGAGACATCAACCTTTCCAATTTCTAGTTCACGCATTTCTTATTTCGTATCCCATTGATACAAATCATCGAATCACCTTCAATATCAACGTAGAGCTGGCCTCTTTAACATACTCCTCTAGACCCCTGATTAAAGCTGAAAACTCGACTTCATTATTTGTGGCCGATCCAAAAACTTCAGCAATAGCCCAAACCACCTTCCCTTTATCATCTCTTAGTAGGCACCCAATGCTAGCTCGACCAGGATTGCCCTTGGCAATGCCATCAAAATTCAATTTCAGTCTCCCGCTTGGGGGAGTCATCCATCTTGCATTCTTCCTGCTCACATTCTGACTCGCCGCAACCTTCAAACCGAACCCCATGGGGGCCTTTAGTCCTCCCCACTGTTTACTCATCAACTCATCCCACCTACTGAAAATTGCCTTTTGCTTGCCTCTTGCTTTAGTGTTGATTGTTTGTATCAACGTAGTTTCAATGTTGGTCAATATTTGATTCATGCCTAACTCTGATCCTTTAAAGATACGTCTGTTGCGTTCCTTCCAAAGTTGCCACGCCACCATTGAGGGCACATATTCCCAAATTCCGCCCCCATAAACTTTTCCTGTACAGAGATGGCCAACTCACCAAGAAGTCCTCATCCTTTCGTTCCTAGCCCCATACTAGCCAATCCTATCACAAAGCCAATCCCAACAATCGGACGCCATAGGGCAGCTATAGAGAAGGTGATCCACAGTTTCCTCCGCGTTTTTGCATGAAGGTCCCTCGATTCCAATCTTCTTGAGCTTGTCACCCGTAAGAGCTCTTTCATGCAACACCACCTAGAGGAAGGCCCCAACTTTGGGCAGCACATTGTTTCCCCAACATAAGTCCTTGCGCCACCCCTCCTCCCTTCTTTCAGCTCTTTGGATCAGATAGCCAAGCTTCACAAAGTATTTGCCCGTCTTCGCACCACACCAGACTAACGTATCCTCTTTGTCATTGATTGTAACTTTGCGCTCTTCCAAGAGGTTTTTGAATAAGCTTTTCTGCACATCAATGACATCTAAGTTTTCTATATTAATCCAATCCCAACACTCCAATCCATCGACTTCCACCCTTCTGCAATAATCAATTACTCTGTGGCCTAAACGAGCAGCAAGAAGCCTTCTAATATCGCTCAATTCCTCAACCTCACACAACGGAGGATAATAATATGCCATAGGTTTATAGGCTTTTATATTCTGAGAATTTGGATATGCACTTTCTCATCAAAATCTTGTGTAGTGTGCATTTGTCTAGTTCTTGGTTGACCACTTGCTATTTTTATGGACATTTGATTGTCTTCTTGCATTGTTGTTTGGATTCAGTGGCATTTTTGATCAACAATCATGAGATTGATCTTGTGATGGTTTCTCCTTTTCATTTCCCTAGGAGAGTGTCTTATAATTCACCACTGTTTGGGTTGTCTTGGCTAAGGGCGTAACAAATTTTCTTGAAATTCCTCCATTTGCATAATTGTGGTTCATAGTCATTTGATCTAGTCCTCATTGTAATGAAACAACTTGCACAATATAATAATATAATAGGAAATATGTTGCAAATACTGATAATAATATGCCACTTTGAGGGGGCAACCTCCTAATCCACTTTGACGGGGATACCTCCAATAGTCTTCAATAAGAACACAATACTCAACATGATCATAATAACTAGCCAATAGCTCCTATACATACTTAATTATGCCTTGGTTACCACCTTGATTGACTTAGATACTTAAATATAACCCCTCAGATGACCTATCTATCTATATATAATTATAATAATGATTGTATAACTTATATAAGAGTTAAGGTAGCCACAAGCCAACTACTCATAACCAAATTTGCACTATAGGATTGGGGGCGTAATATGCCCCCCTCTTTACAAAAGCCTTGTCCTCAACGCTAATCAATTGTGGATGTTTGTATATAAAATATTCATCTTTCCAAGTGGTAAGTTTGACCAAAAAATACTTCCATTTGATGATTACTTTGGGATTTTCCTTGTTCTCACTTCTTCATATGTGTCTATAAAATTAACTGGAGCTCCAAGAAGTGTCTTCTCTTTGTAGCTAGCTTAGATAGCATTTTGTGTTAGAATTTTGTATTGATCCACTTGCCGCGTCATTATGTTTTGTTCCTTTGTCTTGTTCTCCTTGAGATTAGAGGGTACCTCTTGTTGATGGATCCATTCTTCCATTTCTCTAGCCTTTTGGTGTGCCTTTGAGGAGGAGTTGAAGGGTGATAGATGGCACCCTAGTATTGATGGAATGTCTCGACTATAATCTCCTTTAGGAGGCAATCCATTTCAAATTTCTCCAAGTAGTGATAATGTATGGAAAGATGTTTTGACTACTTTTTCCTCATTTTCTTCTCCTTCTCCCACTTCTTCTTGCATGTTCTTAATTGGTAATAGTTTTTGAAATCCTGTATGAGTGTTAGCATTTGGATCTATATTAGCTAACCTAGATGATCCACCTTGGTTTCTTGAAACATCTACTTTTGAGCTTGATCAATTGTGCAAATAAGCATTGATACTTGCCAATATGTTATGGGTGCTTGACATATCTCCTTGTATCATATCCAACATGTGTTCAATATCCACCTTCATATTTTTGGTTTCTTCTTCCCTAGGTGTGGTGTCTATTTCTTCCACTAATGGATTATTTTTATCATGAGCCCTTCTAAGAGTGAATGTATTCTTTTTGCTTCTTGTGGAAGACCCTACCATGGTGCAACAAAATAGTTTTGCAATAAATGACACAAACCAAATCAAATTAATCTATTATTTTTTTTGTTACTTACTAGCATCTAGATATCACTTCCCAGAACAAATATCCAATAAATTTGTTGATTTGCAGCCTTGGGACCAAATTTGGTGGAAACACTAATTTTGCAATAAATCCTTTATTTTTTCTCCAAATGACCCCAAATCTGTATTATAGAAGGATAAACATGTTCTTGATAAACCCTTTTGAAATTAAAAAAGGAAATTTTAATTTTCAGCTTTGGGGGCAAATTAGGTGGAAACTCTAATATAACCCTAATTCTGCAATAACTCCTTTAATTCTACTCCAATTTCCTTCAAATTTATACTGCAGTAGACTCACTATTATCTTAAATAACCCTTTAAAAATTAAGAAAAATTTCATCAAATCAAAGAGACACTTTCCAAAATGACCTTTGTAAAGAAGCAGATGGTAAAAAATTAATTGATTTATTTACAGGAAGCATGAAAGTTTCATATAGAATTTACAAATATACAAGAATAGCAAGTTTCTAAAAGAAATTGAAGGAGATCGATAAAACAATCTTATCAAGAATATTATAATACAACATTTGACCATTAAATAAATAATGTAAATAATATTTTAATACCCTCCCTTAATGGTCAAACTATCAACTACACCAAGACGCCCCCTGAATTTTACAAACTTATCTGGACTGAGAGACTTGGTGAGAATATTAGCTGTTTGATCCTCTGTTGGAATATACAACAACTGAACTAATCCGTCTTCAACAAGCTTTCGAATGAAGTGACAATGAGTTTCTACATGCTTGGTTCTTTCATGGAAGACTGAGTTTTTGGCAAGTTTGAGAACTCCCTGATTATCACAGAACAAGGGAGTCGGACTTGCTTGAGATGTTTGTATATCTGCAAGCATTCGGTGAAGCCAAACTACCTCACAAGCTGCTTTAACTACTCCTCGATACTCTACTTCTATTGAGGAGAGAGCCTCTACTTGTTGCTTTTTACTAGTCCAAGTGATTGCACTAGATCCCAAATTGAAAACATACCAAGATGTTGATTTTCTATCATCAACCGAATCTGCTCAATCTGAGTTTGTGTAACCAGTGAGTCTAGGATCGTGACTCCTAGTGTAAAGAAGTCCATAATCAGAAGTGCCTTTCACATAACGCAACACTCGCTTTGTTGCAACCCAATGATCAGCCTTGGGGGCTGTCATGAAGCGTGAAATGTAGCTCATTGCAAAACTGAGGTCAGGTCTAGTGGTAGTGAGATAGATGAGGCTGTCCACTAGTTGCTTGAACAAGGATTCATCCACTACAGGTGAGTCTGATTTAGCTGACAACTTTAGCCCTTTTTCCATAAGCGTGGAGGTAGGTTTGCAATTCTGCATTCAAAACTTATCCAGTAGACTTAGAGCATATTTGGACTAGGGGATGAATATACTGCTCTCTGTTTGCCAAACCTCAACACCTAAACAATAATGCAAAAGTCCTAAATCTGTCATGTCAAATGAGCTGCACAAATCCTATTTGATCTCATTGATCAAATGTGTCAAGCTGCTAGTAATGATCAAGTCATCAACATAGACAACAAGAATAAGAATATCACTACCAGTGTGTTTGACATACAAATTGGAATCATATGTACTCCTTTGAAAGCCATGATCTGTGAGATACTTGTCAATCTTGATGTACCAAGCCCGAGGAGCTTGTTTTAGGCCATAGAGTGCTTTCACCAGTCTGCACACCTAGTATTCTTTACCGACAACTTTGAACCCCAGAGGCTGCGTCATGTAGACTTCTTCCTTCAACTCACTGTTGAGGAAAGCACTCTTAACGTCCATCTGATGGACTTTCCAACCAAATTGGGTTGCTAAGGCAAGGATGAGCCGAATGGTACTCATCTTGGTTGTAGGAGGAAAAGTCTCCTCGTAGTCAATTCCTTCCTTTTGTGAGAATCCCCTAGCAACGAGACGAGCTTTGTACTTGTCAAGGGTTCCATCAGCTTTGTACTTAACCTTTATGCCCATTTGTAGCTAATGGGCTTCTTCCTTGGAGGAAGATTAGAAAGGACCCAAGTGTGATTCAGAAGACCCAAGTGTGATTCTTCTGAAGACTATGATATTCAGCCTCCATAGCCTTTTCCCACTCAGGAATTCCTTTAGCATCTGAATATGTTCGAGGCTCATAGACATTGTGAATGTTGGCCATGAGAGCAAAATTAACTGTATGCTTCTATTTGCTCTTGTTTTTGGACGATCTCCCCTCAATGAGCTCATCATCATGAAGATCACCAATAGTCTTAGCCCACCATTTAGGCTGGAGAGGAGAAGTGCCAACATTAGATGTAATAGGAGGAGCTAGAACTCGTAGTGGATCTCGAATAGGTTCAATAGGTGGAAGATCAACATCATCCGAAGGAAAATCGGGTAGAGCATCATCAAAAACAGAATCTGCATCATCCCTCCCATTAGGTGGACCTAACGGAAGACGAACACCCAAATCAGAAGCCTTCAAAGGCTTATCCTCAGAATGCTACACAAACGAGGAAAGGTGAAAAGGTCCTCGTTCTTCATCAAAGACAACATCCCGATTGAAGATGAGATGATCAGTGTCTACATCAATCAATCGCTAAGCCTTATGGTTGTCACTGTACCTTGTGAACATAAGCTTTTGACTCTTGGAATCCAACTTGGAGCGCTTGGCATCTGGAATCCATACATATGCTAAAGAGCCAAAGATTTTTAGATGACTGATCCTAGGTTTGCGACCAGTCCAAGCTTCCTCAGGAGTCTTCCCCTTAATAGCCTGTGTAGGAGACCGATTAAGGAGATAGACAACAGTGTAGATTGCTTTTGCCCAATATTTATTAGGAACACTCCTGTGTTGTAACATGGAGCGGGCTATCTCAGTGATGGTACGATTGCGTTGCTCTACAACACCGTTTTGTTGAGGAGTGTAGGGTGTGGTTAATTGGCGTTTGATGCCGTGTGTATCACATAAGTTGGAGAAAGCAATAGAACAAAATTCCCCCCATTATCTGACCTAAAAGTGATTATGGGACAGCCAAACTCTTTTTCTACTGCAAGGTTTTCAAATGCTCCCAAATCTCAGCAGCTGATTTGCTGGATGGAACTTGTCGAAGCTGATCATTGGTAACTGAAAGCTTAATGAGCATCATTACTTCACGATTTTGCTCATCAAACTTTTCTTGGTCTTTACTCGCCGTGGTGGGACGAGTAGCAGTACCTAGAACAATCTGATCAAGGCAACGATATTCGAAGATAGTCATCATTTGCTGCTTCCAGGTATTATAATTTCTACCATTGAATCGTTGACTGCGTTCCAACATAATGTTGGTCAAACTTGCCATCTTGCACGCTTTTCAAGGCACAAAAAACAAGACAAACAGAAGAGGCGATAAGACTGATAGCACGGAACCCAAGACATGAGTTCCAATGTATTGAAGGTTGAGGCAATTTCAGGCATAGATTTCAAGAAACCTTGGTTGCACAAATTCCAATGCACGAATTACAAGGCACCTAGAAAATTCTGACTACTACCCAGAAATCTTCTCGAAAACCCCTAGAAAGAATCTATGATCATAATTTTTTTTTGGCTTGAATCTAAGGATGTATTTAAAACCCTTGCTTGCTTTTTTGAAAATTTGTGAACATAGAGGTCGGCTAGGAGCAGAGCAGAAAACCCACGATCAAAAGAAACCACAAATTTGCTTTCAAAGGTAAATCCTGCCAGAAAAAAAATGAACTTGGGTAGAAAAAAAAAGAGCTTAGAAGAACACGTCCAAAAATGCCTTAGAAATGCCACAAAATCGCGATAAAACACGAGCTGGGAGATAAAAAATGAGCTCAGGAAAAAATTGAAAGTTGTGCCTAGATGTAGACAAAAACATGCCTAGAAAATGATTAAATTCGCGCCTAGAAATTGATCAAATTCATGCGGCCAAGAAAATGCAGGAGAAAACCCTTGTACTGGCAGAAAAGACGTCTAGAAGTCATGAAATTTAGGTTTGGAAATCGCATACAAAACAAGAAACGAAATCCCGACCACCAAAAATACTCAGGAAGTCGCACACCTTCCAGAACACGCGCCAGAAAAATAGAGGTCACAAAAAATCGCGAAAAATGTCGAGAGAACAGAGACATGATTTTTAAAAATGAAAAAACCCCACGAAATTCAGAATTGCGCCAATACCTATCACGATTTTGCAGAAAGAACTTGCAGAAGAAAATCACGTGATAACAAAGGAAGGACGTGATTTTCATAGGGTCTTTGAAAAATCAGAAATCACGATTGGCGCCAATAATTTCTGGCTTTGATACCATGTAAAGAAGCAGATGGTAAAAAATTAATTGATTTATTTACAGGAAGCGTGAAAGCTTCATATAGAATTTACAAATATACAAGAATAGCAAGTTTCTAACAGAAACTGAAGGAGATCGATAAAACGATCTTATCAAGAATATTATAATATAGCATTTGACCATTACATAAATAATGTAAATAATATTTTAATAACCTTCAATATTGAAAAAAAATGTCTTGTCTTCATGGTGCCAAGATCATGCTCTAATATTGCTTGTAATGAAACAACTTGCACAATAGAAGAATATGATATGAAATATGCTGAAAATACTTGATAATAATATTGCCATTTTGAGGGGGCAACCTCCTTATCCACTTCGAGGGGGATACCTTCAATAGTCTTCATAAACACCGTACTCAACATGATTGTAATGACTAGCCACTAGCTCCTGTATATACCTAATTATGCCTTGGCTACCACCTAGGTCAACTTAGATGCTTAACTATAACCCCTAAGATGACCTATCTACTTATATATAATTATAATAATGATTATATAACTTATTTAAGGGCTAACGTAGCCACAAGTTGACTACTCATAACCAAATACACACTATAGGATTAGGGTTGTAGTACTCATCCATACTTTTTCCTGTTTGTTATATCTAATAATTAGTGGGAGGTATTTGCTAATTAATTATTGCAAGAATAATTTACTTATACAACTTGCTATTTTTATTGGTATTTGCATTGTTTTTTTGAATTAAGCTTTTGATAGAATGGCATTGTCGATCAGTGATCAGAGATTGATTCTTTGATTGTTCCCCCTTTTCATTGCTGTAGGAGCTTGCCTCACTGTTCCTTATGGTGAATTTTTTCATCAATTTCTTTATTGTGCCTTGCAAGAGAGGTCACAAGTTCAAATCCTGCAGGGGGTAAGGTATGTACACCTCATATTGTGGAGCACGAGTTAGGTGCCTCCCTCAGATTTGGGAGTATGAGGAGTTCCATATATACTGTAAGCTGTCTGTAGACCCAAAAACAGATTGCCTGGTATTCGTGGACTATAAAATAATAATTATTAATTATTAAAAGATTTTATTTTCCTTTTTAAGTGACATTCTATTTGGTCTCTCAGGTTTTTGTAGTCAATGAAATTTTAAGTATATTGAACATCATACAGTATCGTTGTACTGATTTCTCTTGCTGGTTTTCTTCTCAATGTGTTAAAATGCATCTTGCATAATTCTTCATCATGTTGGGTAACAGTTGGGTCGATGCCTATCATTGGTACTGAATGCATCTTATGTAGATGCATGCAATTATGTGGTAGACAACTGGTTATGTATTGAGGGAATGCCCTCTTGGTTTTAATTGTTGATTCACTTTACAATAAAGTCTTCTATAATATTGCATCTGACTACAAGGAAGTGGACAGTGAATGCATTTATCAATATATTTATATAGTGTGTGCTTGTAAGAACATATGTACAAGGAATAATTGAATTTATAGTTAGAAATACAACATGCTGTTTTTCCCTTTACTCACATAATTCTTTTAGTTCTACATTTTGTGTTTTGTTCTTTAATGCTATTCTTCTTTTGCAACAGTTGGAGACTCTATCATCATTGGCAACCTCAGTCATGTCCCAAGATACAACATTACAACTTGATTCTGCTACCCAGTTCCGGAAATTGTCAGCCATTGGTCAGTTTATAAAAATAAAACTTTTCATACGTTTATGCTTGATAGTTGATAGTGTGTAGCAGGAAACCATGTTTTATCTTTTATTTCCCAAGTGTACCAAACAGAGATAAGGTCTAGTGAGACATGTAATAAAATGAAAAAATCTGAGATGTTGACAGATTAATTATTAATTTTAGTGGTTCTTGAAAAGTAAATGACATGATTGGTTTCTGTTTGCATCCCAATTAGTTATGGAGTATATTTTGAAGGATTCTAATGCTTCTTGTGCAGAGAGAGATCCTCAGATTGGTGAAATTATTAAAACGGGAGTTGTGCCTCGATTGGTTGATTTTCTGCAAAGGGAAGATACACCACAACTTCAGGTAAGATTTGTGTATAACTCTGCACCGCTATTAAGGTTTTAATAGTTCTTGGTCATATAGCATTCTATATTATTGTAGATGCTTCAATTATCTTTTACAAAATCTCTATGAAGTCGGTCAAAAGAAAATTCTGTGTGTAGATGCCAAGATGGACTGATCATACAAGCTTTTTTCTTATAATCATTTAGTAAGCCCCTTTTCTTGGGCTTGTTTGAAATACATGCTTAGCACATTTTGACATAATGTGTATATGGAGTAGTCATGATGGATGGAGACATCCTCTCCGTTTTTGGAATAAGTAAATAAAACTGTGCTTTTAATAGTATCCCTTTGGATGTGTCCTGAGGGATAGGGGGATGTTCGATGGAACTTTCTCCCCATTTACCATTCCTCCTTTTTCTCTTACAAAACAGGGACATCCTCCTGTTTTTTCTGAAATTGGTAACGTATTGGTGTTCCCAGGATATTAGGGTGTCCCTGATGCCTGCAACTTTTAAACATAAAAGAAAAGCATTGCAATAAAATAATGTAGAAGGCTTCTTGTGGGCTTGTTGTGACTTGTGACTGAGATCAGGCCTTCTTGGGTAAATTAGATAAGCGAATGAGGAATCTATGCAGCCTTCTTGAAGTGGTCACCTACTGAATTTGTCCAGAAACTAGGAAGATTTGTTCCAAGCAAATTTTATGATTCTTTGCCAAGGTTATTGTTGTTAGTGTTTTATAGCTTCGGGAACTATTTTCCCTTAATTAAAGGCTGGTCAGCCTTCATGCTTTAAATGATATTTATTCTTTCTAATAGCCGACCTAGGAGGGAGGTCACTTGGCTTGGTATATAAGGAGGATAGAGTCCTCCCATTTGATCATCAAGTTAATCCATTCCAACTCAAGTTCGCCAACTTCAAGCAGCAGTTCGCCATTTTAGCAGCAGGTCCAAATTCAAGAAGAAGTATCTTCATTTGTATTTAGCATCAAGGAGAAGTGTCTCCATTCTTTGTATTGGACTTGGCCAAATTCAAAGGGCCTGATTTTGTATGCAGAATTCTGCACTTCTATATCTGATTTATAAAGAGAATATTGTTGCTGGGTTTTTCTCCCTCGAGTAGGAGGGTTTTCCCAGGATAAACATTGTGTTCATTGTCTTATCACTTATTTGTTGCATTTTTCTGATTGCTTACATTTCTGATCCTAAAACTAACAATTGTTGACCTGCAAAAACACTTTTCCTTCCATAGAAAGAAAGAAAATGCACTAGTTTCTATGAATGATCCATAATAGTTCAAAGGGAGTAAAACTGGAAAATATAAATGTTACAATAGCCAAGTCCTGGGGCTAAAAAGGCACTACACTCAAAACACACACAAAAGGCAAAGAAAAGCAAGAAAAACAATGAACTGGACATGTAGGATAAACCTGAACAAGTATAACTATAACTAGAAGGTTGAGGGGAGGACCTTGCAAAGTTGTGGGAGAAGAAGATGGGGAACCTTGGAAGTAAGCAAAAATTTATTAGATGTCCGTACGTTGGAATGCAATGGAGGACCCAATAATATTGTCATCAATCATTGTTGGAGTACCAATGCAGAATCTAAGAATCCTCATTGGGGAGAGTTTAGGGCTAAGAGGTCCATGCTGGATATTCCTAGAAAGCAATTGATTCCACATAGAACCTTCCCTACACTCAAGGCCAAATAATTGTTGGTGGAAGAAAAGAAATTGGCCATATTTAAATGTTCACATTTTAAACATTTGGTTTCATTTAGTTTGTTTAAGTTATTTTAAGGTATTTTAGTTATTTGTAATATAAAAATTAAAATAATAATTTTTATATATTATTTTATTTGCCATCCCCTTGAAGTCTATTTTTTTTTGCTGTCTGTGAAACTCAGAGAAACACTAGTTCTTATCCTAAGACATTTAGAAATCTAAAATCAGGATACGGTAAATCACTAATATATACCTAATGTTTGGCAGGGCTCATAAATCTTTCAAGAAAAAGATCAGTGGGCTTATAGGCTTGCTTACATGCATTTAACTTGATTTGAACAAAGATACATTAGAATAAAGATAACGGACAGTTCTTTATTGACATATATTTTTTTCCATTAACTTTAATTGCTCAGGGTTGCCAACTTAACATGGGATTTGATGGTCTTTGTTTAAGGAAAATTCTTTTAAGCCTTTTGTTTAGTTTTAATGTTTTGTGTTTATTTCTTATCTATAAACACTGTTAAGTTTGATCACTTTGTCATTTAATATTGCAGCTTGAGGCAGCATGGATTTTAACAAATATTGCATCTGGAACATCAGAGCAAACAAGTGTTGTGATTGAGTGTGGTGCAGTGCCTTTGTTAGTTCAGCTCCTTTATTCTCCCAGTGATGATCTGCGTGAACAAGTATTCAATCATGCTTTCTTAACTCAGCTTTAAATTTAATCATGTATCATGAGACTTTGTCCTGTTCATGTTTCTGTTTCTATGTTTGTTATTGATACGTGTCACAGGTTGTTTGGGCTTTAGCCAATATTGCTGGAGACTCTCCTAAGCACAGGGATCTTATACTTAGTTATGGGGCTATGAGGAATCTGCTTTCTCAGTTCAACGAGCATGCTAAAATATCAATGTTGAGGAATGCCACATGGGCATTGTCAAACTTCTGTCGCGGCAAGCCACCTCCTCCTTTTGAGCAGGTAAATTATGCATACAATGTAGTTGGTGTTGCTTTTCGACTGATAAAAGTTATTTGAGTGTTTCTTGGAATTAGCATCCCATGCCTAGCATAAGTTTGAATCAAATCTTTTGGGTGTCAGAATCAAGTTTTAGTGTATGCATTTCCTACACAAATTGGTATAAACTATAAAACTTTTATTTCGTACATGTGGCAAGTGTCAATATCTCACTTTAAGCTCAATTTCAGACTACCATGGGTGTAACTAAAATTCATATAAATCTTAGCCCAGAAGGCATATAAAGAAGAACATAAATAGTAGGTCTGCAATTTGGGTTATGTTTGTTTGAAATGTTACCATATAAAACATAAAATCTTTTCATGGGAACAGCTTTAATTATTGAAGTTACTATTCATGCCATTTAAGTTGGATCTGTAATCTAGTTTGTAGTTGGTTTAAATAATACTGTATGATATACAAAAGCCTTTCATGGAAACAGGTCTACCGTCTAAGCTTTGAAGTGTCTTAATTCAAGCACCTTGGCTATTAAGATGTAAAATAAAAAATCTGAATAGTTATCCTTGCTTTTAACTCTCTGTGATATAAACATCTTGTAATGTCCCGTTTAATTCCTGAATGTCTGTAGCCTATGCTTCAAAAGAAATCAATAAAGATAATTAATATTACACCAAACTAGCATTAAATACAGATTAAGTAGTTAAGGATTGGTCAACCAGCATATGAAAGGTTGTGTCCCTTAAGCAAGATAAGGTATATAAGGAAGGTAGATCTAGAAGGAAAGGGAAGGGTGAGGAATTATTAGGACTGATTACAAGTAATAGACAGCAGCATTAACGAATTGACTTATTTAAAATTAAATTATTATTCTCCAAGTGCTGTACTGTCCCTCTCGTGATTTGCCCTAGAATTTGCCTACTATTCACAAATTGCAGCAAAGCGGGGTTAGGAGTTTGTCTTACCGAATAAATATCTCTTTAATGATGCAATTGTGGGTTT
>VDFB02114176.1:0-18592 GCA_007258455.2 Sequoia sempervirens
TTTGGAACCTTGCATTAAATTCAGTTTTATTTCATTATGTCCCTTTGTGATATTGTTAAAATCATTTAGCCTAAACCTAGGATCAGTTTGGTCTCCATATTGCACTCTAGAAATTCTATAGAAAGCATCTTTTGAATCAATACTTGCATCAAGAAAGCTCTTGTACCAATCTCTAGTGTCTTCAGTCAATGATTGCACAAAGTATTTCATAGCAACACCATCATCCCATGGCTCAAAATCTTCCACAAAACTCTAAAAATATTTCAGATGATCTTCACCATTGAGAGCATTGTTACCAATAAACATGGGGAAATGTTTTCTTGCATTATCAGGCACCAGATTTGGGTACCCCAAGCTTGTATCAAAACATAATTTCCTATATTTGTTAGTATGCAATAGTCTTCTTCCAAAGAGTCCCTCTTTTTCATTTTGATTATCATGATCCCTTCTCCTATCATAATTGTTTTTAGGCCTTCTCGGTTGGGAATCATATTGATCATTTTGATGGGTTTTCCTAGCCTTATTCTTTGGATGTGTAAATGAATTGGAAGGATTTGCACTGGATGAAGGGCTTACATTCATATGAGGATTTGAAGATGATGTACGGGGCTGGAGGGTTTCAGTTTCAGGAACAATAGTTTTTATGGTGGACTCTAAGAAACCTAATTTCTTCTTAATTTCTACATTCACACCTAGTAATTCCATCTCTTGTACTTTCCTTAGCAATTCCTCATTTTATTTTACCAGCCTTTTGGCTAATGAAAGAGTATTATTGTTTGGAACGTTCCCCTGAGAGGAACCTCCCTTATTTATCTTTATACCCTCTATAGGCTTCTTTCCCTTATTTAGAGTCTGTTGAACTTCCTTAGCATTATTAGGGATAGGATCAACTTTTATGGAAGCTTTCACAGTGGGAGCATTCCATGTATTTACACAGGCATTATCAGCTGAGGCAGTTATAGGCTCCCTTGTTACAATCTTCGTAACAATAGGGCCAGTTGTTTGGGTAGACTAAGTTGCTAACCATTCTAGTTCTTCCATCTACTCAACCTTCCTTTGTAACATCTCTCTATGAACCATAGCTTCCCTTATCCTTTTTCTTTCTCCTCATCCCTCTTCCTTCTTGACTCATCACATCTTAATGCTCTTTCTCTAAGCTGCTAGACATCATTGAAAATTTCTTCCTCATCTGGTAATGTGGTCTCAACATCATATGTCACTACTATTTAAGCATGACCAAGAGTATTTCCACATATATACTCATAAAAACTAGTCAATAGGTCTTGAGGAAGAGGATTGTTTGTGATAGAAGTTGTGGTGAAATACCCTGCAGCTCTAGCATGACTAACATTTACATTATCTTGTTGGATTCTTTCCATCTCTCTTCTTTGTTTAGCAGTTAAGGCTTGTTCTGAACATTGCTCACTCACAAAAATTTTCATTATAACCTCCCCTCTCTCAAGAGAAGTATTATCACTAAAATCTAACAAGTTCCTTCCACATTCAGAACCATAACTAGAGTGAATCTCAAGTTCAGGGGTGGGGTGAGGGGTAGACTTACTTGTTCTTGCATCCTTTGATTTCACCCATTTTCCAAGTGTGTTCTTGGGTAGTTCACCTTTCAAATTTTATTCTAGGTGTTTCTTCATATGGCCTCGGGTTCCTCACATTTGTGCTTGAATCTTCTTTTCTTTTGTTGATCTTTTAAATTTTCTTCTATTCTTCATCTTCACTTCTTTGATATCTTCAAATATTGGCATGCACTGGTGTAGAGATAATAGAGTCACTACCCAAATTGATTGGGAAAAATTTGTAACAATTGTGTTGTAATTTATGCAAATTGTACAAGATCCTTACATACTCAAACAAGCTTTGACAAATGCGAAGTGCTTTCAGTTGAACTTTGAGCAATGACTTTATAGCACAAAAATTGGAAAGAAAATTTGAAACAAACCTAAGAAATGGTAAGTAGAAACTTCAAAAAAACCAACTCTATGAATAAACATCACTATAATTCATAGTGATCCTAGACAAGGCTTTCTAGAGAACAAACTCTATCAGATGTATCCCCAGAAGAGTCACCAATTTGTTGGTGGATTTTAAAGAACCAAGCAAATTCCACTAAGCATCTATGAATTTTTTAGATTCAATTCTCAAATACTTATGAGATGATTGGCAATGAACAATAGGGAGCTAAGATGCTTCTTCGCCTGAACTTTGGACTCTGCAAAACTCAGGAGGGTGATCCCACAATGTGTACCTTGCAATTCTTCTAGACAATTATCTCACACATTGTATAACAAAGCAAATGTATTCCCATCAGAAACTAAATAGATGAAATCCTTCAAGAAATTGGCAATTCCTTAAAAGAATTAAACAACTAAAGTTGATAATACTAGACTTCAACAAAGTTAAATCAATTAAGAGTTTGTTTATGAAATTTGTTCTCAAACTGAAAGACCATAACCATAAGAAATGCATTTAACACCTCAGATCAGTGCCATATCTGAGGGCAAGGAGTCAAAACCTATTAAATTGAACTATAAGGTCACTTTAATTCCAAATAGACATGATCTTTGTGAAATTTCCATAAAATTCACATATCAATACTCAGAATCTATGACTACCTATCAGATCCACTCAATATGTGTATGAAATCATGTTTAATCAAAGCATTTTAACTGATTCATTGAACCAGAGCCAAAATTCAGACATACATCCAAGAAAAATGACCATGAAGATTAATGAAATGATCATTGATCGAATTTTCAATAATAATTACATAGAACATTAAAGTTGGAGAGAAAATAGACTCAAAATATCTTCATTATTATTCAAACATGCTTGGAAACCATACAATTGACAAAATTCACTTGACTCAAAACTTAAGATACAGACTTCAAAAATATTCTCTTTGTGTTCCCAATTTGCATGTTTGGATCCAGAATTCAACAAAAGACCCATACTAATGGCCCTGAATTCCCTTTAATAAGAACAAGGGATCAAAAAAAACTTCAGGCCAAGAAGTAAACATGTCACATTTTAATTTGGCCACTATAACATATATTCCCTTTACAGTTATATTTGCACTTTCAAATGGAGGGAATACATGTGAGACAAATATTATTTCCATTTTCTAAAGAGGATGGACCCACCTTCCAAAAGGAACTTTGTTGAAAAGAATAATCTTCTAACCATTGCAACATATTCATTCCTTTAAGCAAAATGATAAAAATGTGCAAAAGATGGAAAATGTGGATAAAAATTTGAGTCAGCATCCAAGTTGTCATTAATCAACATTTACCTATAGTTTTTTCAATTAGGAGACACATATCTTTTATGCATTGTAATCTCTAAGGCTAGACCTATACTATACTTGACCAAGTATATGTTTTCTCCATCCCTGTGTTTACAAATCCAATTCATCAATAAATATCCTCTTCCTTTGCTCATATTTTGCATTAGATAGCCAATTGAATTCAATGATTTCATCAATCTTCTTTCTATATGGAAAGTACTTTTCCATTATTGAATTGGCTACTTTATCAAAATATTCTAGAAAGCTGATGATGAAGGATAGTTTCTCAAGAGTATTTTTCAACATATCAACGTCAACATTCTCACAAATGAGAGCTACTTGAGAAACAATAGTGGTATCCACCTGGTCCTTCCATGTTTGTAAAGGCTTGACCTCATTGTATGTATGCTAGATATCAAGGAGCAACACCAATTCTACCTCATCGAGCTCTTACTTCAATTCTTTAATCTTCTACTCCAGAGGAGTAGCATACCACTAAAGCTTCTGCTCTCTATGCCCATCAACAAATTTATAAACTAGGCTAATCCTTGGATACCTATCCTTTTGATGGGCAGCCCCAACTATCATAATTTGCATATCGCCAACCCTAGGAATCCACTTATCTAGGATTGGGGTAGCTATATCCTTATCTCTTTGGGATAACCTTATTGCTTGCAACATCAAAGAATAATTTGAATGAACACTATTTAGTTTGCTCTTAATTTTATCATTCATATGTTCAAATACTGTATGAACAATATTGGAATTATTCTCATCCATGGTGTCCCAAAATTGTTCAAGCAATTTCTTATACACATCAAATTGTAAGAGTAATTGTACTTTGGTAGGCTCATCTCATGGATCTGCACCTCATGTGCTTGGATCCTCAACTATAAGTGGCTCTTTCTCCAAGTTATATGGCACTAATGCTAAAGATTGTTCTAGTGGAGGAGGAGATTGAAGATGTATCATTGGAGAGGTGGGTGTAGCATGACTTAAGCTAGCTAGGCCTTGATTCCTCAATATTTCTATCTATTGTTTATATAATGCCAACTCAGTTTCTAGTATACCCACCCTTTGCTGACTCCGATTATATTCATCAACCAGTTCATTATACTTACTTCTATACCTATCCCTCTCAAGAGTAAGGCTCTCTATTTTTGCTTTAGCAAATTTTCCAACATTTACTACCATATCAGCTACTTCCAAGGCTGGAGTGTCAAAGACTCTCTTTATAGCCAGTCATTTTGTTCAACAACTACTGGCTTCCTAGATCCCAAAGACAATGACCACACTGCCAATGCATCCCACTCTTCACTAAATGTTGATCCTTGAAGTGCGAATTTTGCCTCTTCTTCATTTTGAAATAGGGACCTTTCAGACCTTCTCATGGTGTCTAGCACCACTATGCATTGATATCCCACTTAGGTAACAACAATACACCGGCTGGCAGGTTTAATGCGCGTACCTGGCGGTGACTCGTCAGGTGCCAGTCAGGTCAGGTGGTGGTTATGGCGTCGCCGTGCCGCGGTCATCCGTTGTTCGACCAAAGTCATCTCGCCAGGTCAACCGATCATCGCTGGTGCCGCCGGATGCGTGCTGGTGCGACCGGCCTCCATTCCGGTCATCGCGGCCATCATCTCTGTATCAGGTGATGTCAGTCACTGCGGTAGGCGGGGACTTTAAAATTTTGGAGATCTACATCAATCACAATGGGTGGAGCCTATCTTTGAGGTGATGGCACTGATCTCTCAGGAGAAATTTCCCTTGATCCCTCTGATGTAGTAGGGGTTGGCAATGTTTTTTGTTTCTCTACTATCCTCTTCTTCCTAGAGTAGATTCTTATTTTTTATGGTGGTTGGTAGGAGGGTCTCTCCTCCAATACTACAATGGGATCTTCCTCAACTGCCACTGATTTCCCCTTATTTGTTACTTCATGTTCTTCTCTCAAGATGCCTACTATGCTCTCAAAATTTTCTAGAACATGCATAATTCTATTAAATTCACCCTTAATATTGGGCATAGGATCATAATTGGGATTAGATCTTTTACCTTTCTCCACCATCTTATTGAAAGCAAGATACTTTTCTTTCCTCTCTTCTTGTTCTTGGAAGTCAAAAATATTCATGATTACATCCTTAGGGTAGTAAAAAATTTGCACAAAAGAACCACTCCTATGCTTCGCCTTCAATGTAGCAATAAAGCCCTTAGGGTCATGGTTCCTTGGGCACATAGTGTTCAATTTGTATGGTGCAATAAGTCTCCCCAAATCCTTCCATCCTCCGTTTATCATTACAAAATCTGCAAATGTTGTCCATTATAGGAAGAATGAGCCCCTTTTCAATGTGTCAGGAAAGTATACCATTTGAGCTCATCCTAGTTGTCTCATGATCTCTAGAAATCCAATCCTCAGTGGAAGATCCCTTGGTAATACATACAAATTCACATTTGTGCCATATACTCTGAATATTGTCGTGCCAAGATATGGGATTATATCCCCCCAATTGTGGTTCAAATTGAAATCTATCCTCCTTTCCTTGGGCCTCAAGAAATCATGGATCTCCTTGGGGATCCTTGGTGGATCATGAACTAGGAACCTCCTCAGTTTTGATGCAAAGGCATTGTGTAACGCTACATAATCAAATTTATGATCATCTTTGTCAAGAATTTGGGTCCAACATTAGAAAGGTAGATCAATGCCATCTTCCTTTTTCTTCAATGTCATATCCTTCCCAAAATTCTTCTCTCCTTTATACAATAACATGTGCTATAAGGAGAGAATACCACCAAAACTTTACCCATTCCTTTCCACCTTTTAGTTCAACCAAAACCTTGTGGATGTGTTTTGTTAGATATGTGGCATAGTCATAAACTACATTGAAGGATGGGTGTTGTAAATTTCTAGCCATGTAACTGTACTCCCTTGGCAAGGTGTCTAGTGGATTAAAACCAATAATCTAGCATAAGGAAAACATTGTTTTCTAGAAAAATACTTCATGGGGAAGAGTTCTAATTCATCTCTACCAATCTTTATTTGCTTCCTATTCTTCCCAACCCAGATACTAGTAGTGTGCATAGGTAAGATTGTTGTTCTGAGCAACACCCTTGTATTCTCATACTCCTTTTCGAAGACATCCATATCAATGGGAATCATATCTTTGTTCCATTCAAGTAGCTAGAAGATCTCTACAATTTCTTCTTTGGTTATCTTAATCATCTCTACACCATCAAATTCCCTAACCACCCAGGAAACAAGGTCATACATTGCAGAAATTCCCTTTAGTAGGTCTATATCCATGTATACATTGGGTACTACCATCTTTCCCATGTCTAATCGCCAAGGATTGCAAACAAGAGCGCCAATATTTTTGTTCCCAAGCCAATGGAACAATTTCCATCCAGTGAAAGACAACTCAGCATCCTTGATGAAACACTATTTTTCCATTAATCCTTCCTTAATTCTAGTGCCATAAAACACAACTCTTCCCTAATCCTTTTTGTTAGTGGATGGTTTCAATTGGTCAACAATATCTTGGGAGAGCAATTTGGATACTGTTACAGAGCCGGTGGTTTGTGTTTTGGGAGCCATTGGTAGCGAGACAAGTTCAAACTAATTAAGGGTTTTGCCATAAAGAGGTTTAAGACCTATATTTTTAATTCAAACCTAGGGCTTGGCTCAAAGGTGCAAATATCAAAGGGTTCGACAGAATTATGACTTTTTAAAGCAAGTTCAAACCTCAATAAAGCAATAAAAACAAAGCACAAAAGCCAATTTGACTGAGCACATGATGAATATTAACCCTAATTCTAGATAGTTTGAATAAAGCATAGAAAGTTGTGTTTGTTTTACTTATGGCTTTTACTCGTAGGAAACCCTAATGTTGATCGTGTTGAACTCTAAAAATGCCTTTTCTCAATCTTCTGTGCACTCCAAATTCATTTGTAATTCTCAATTATGCAAAAACTAATCATTTACGTTTAGTTTGGGCAAGACTGGGTAGCTTTGGAAGTCATTTCCACCATTATTGCTTGCTCACGTGAAGCAAAAAATGGCTACCATGTTCGTACCTTCAATTTTGAATGTCTATCATCGATCGCCCAGTGAGATGGCCTTTTGGATGACTCAGATCAAGTCAATCATGTTTGAATATCCATCACCATCATGCACCAATCCATTGGAAAATGAGATTTTTCTAAATAGATGCTAACTCATCTGCTCCCTGGGCTCCACCTTTTCTTTTTCCAAATGACCATAGAATGCACCTGGTGGTAGCTTGCTGACCCCACGAGTTTTAAAAAAGCATTATTTTATTCGCACAGGGTGAGCGGGGAATGGTTGAGATTGAATCTCACCATTACATCATGACTATTGATCTGAAAGCTTAGAACACCAGGTTCAATAGTGAAAATCAGGCCCCACACCTGCGGCAGTACACATGTCAACAACACACTGACCTTGCAACTTTTAATAAACCATTATTTTAATCACGCGAGGCTAGCAGGGAATGACCAAGATCAACTCTTGAGATTGGATTGTTATTTAATCTACACATGCAATAAAGTTAGTTTTAAAGACAGGGCCACGACTAAGTTGATGAGACTTAACCCTCGTGAGCCATGATTTAAGACTTAAGTCTTTAAACATGAAAAAAATTCGCTCGACTATGGGAAAATTAAAATGATGGGAAGGCATTTAGTGACCGAAAAACCTATACAAAAGGGCCGATGAGAACAATGATTTCAATGGCTCAAGTTACAACTTAAGTGACCGATAATCGGGTGCGGCAGGTCAACAAAGGATTAGAACATTCAGGGTTTATGACTATGTGAATTTTAAAAAAGGGGGATTTTAACCAGAACCCTAAACCCTACCCATGGACACAAAAGCTCAAAATAATGACAAGCCAAGATTCATCACAAAATTTTCAAAATTTTCAAAAGCTCTACTAGATTATATGTGCATGTGCATTTAAATTGTGTTACATTCTTGTCATTTTTTATATGGGAAACCATCTTAGTTGATTCATCTACTATGAGCCCATCTAGTGTCGTAGCATCATAGCAGGTATGTGTTTATTTTATATTACAAATATTTATGTTTATATATGAGTAGATATGTGTTTAGTAGATATGATTATTTGTCAACAATTATATGTTAATTTTATCATTTTTTATTTTATCTGCTATAGTCCTCTGCTCGACTCAGCACTATGATGAGTGTGATACCATTACTTTATATGAGGACTCTCGATCATCATAAGGGACAATCATATGCAGACCATCTTGTAGAAAAGAGAGCAAGACTTGAGGTAAACAAGAATTGCATTATTGATATAATATAGTACATGTATACTGATTTTGATGTTAAATTCATAATTTATAAATGGTGGTATATAAGTTTCTATTTACTAGTCTATCTTGTCAACCATTCACATAATTAATGTAATTTGTGGTTTGAATTGTTATTGTGCAAGAAACTTCAGAGCAACTAATTTCTTCGAGGAGGCTCGATTTTGATGGTCCAACACAGGATTAGGATATGATATAGATTGATATGTACTTAGGGTTTGATAGATCTTGAGATGGCATATATGCCACATTTTGTAAAACTTGTTCTGAGTAGGCATATGCCAAATTTGTATATACAAAAACACAATTATTCTATAGTTTAATATATAAAAAATTGATATTCGATCTAATTTTTTCCTTGTGTGCATGTTTTTCTACTTTGAATTTTCAAAATGGAATGTATAATTATCTTAGAATGGTTTAAAGTTATGATTGATAATGTATGTTATAGATTAAAAAAATTACATTTTAATAGAACTTATGAATTACAATTGGTAATCCATCTATGTTAGAGTTCATTCATATTAAGGTTCACATACATTACATTCCATGAGACCATATTCCTTTGAGGAGTTTTTTCAAACAATTCATTTCCTTTTCTATTGTACCACATTTTTCATACATGTCTACCAATACATTTTTATCAAACACTCAATTTGAGAATACCCATGATTTCAAGATTTGTTGAATGAATTTACATTTGACATTATTTTGTTTTTTGAACTCGTGTAATGAAGTGGGTAACTGATTTTTATTTCAAAAGAAGTTAAAATTAATGAAAAATGGATACAACTTAATGAAATATATGTCACGTTATAGTGTTCATTTGAAAGTAATATAATCATCTTGATAAAAATAAATGTCACTCAATGTTCATTCAAGCTCAATAACATGTAAAAGGTATAAAATCATCTTGAATAAGAATCACTATCATTCAACCATAGGGGTTTGATGCAACCTTCAAACAAAGTCCTTAAAACTAAACGCGATGCATGCTCATTAGATTGTTCATGTGAAATATATACAATAATCACAATCAATAATTAAGACATCACTCAACCATGATGAAACCATTCAACAAACCAAATACAACTCCATGACATGCATATTATTTGACCTTCGACATGCAATTTGTATTATCGTAATGCACAACAATGAATATTGTTAACCATAATGCATCAATAAGAAAACTAGGCATACTATATGGGTACATTTATGCTAGGAATGGTCCTCTTTTGCACCCAAACACGCTGAATCACTCTGAGCTACATTGGACCGGTGATTTCCCTTAAGAGTCCAAAGTGCAAAAAGGAATCAATCTTTGATGGGATATTACCCATAAACCATGATACTTATAGACTCTCCGTCTAAGGCTATCAGATTGTGTTGGGACCTTCTTCAATAACCTCTCTCATTTTTTGTTATCCTGGAGGTGTTTTCCCGTATTGATGAGTTTTTCGTTGAGGAAAAAATTGTTAAATGCAAGCAGTGTAAAGTTACAAAGTAGTGCAACTTTTGTTCTACAAATCGTACAACCAAATGGATTGTTCCAACACGTCTAGATGGGTATGCTTATGATAGGCATGGTCCTCTTTTTCACCCAAACACGTCAAATCACTCCGAGCTACATTGGACTGACAATTTCTCTCAAGAGTCCAAAGTACTAAAAGGCAACAATCTGTAACAGGCTATTACCTAGAAACTGTGATGCTTACAGACTCTTCGTCTAAGACTATGGGATTGTGTTGAGACCCTCTACAATAACCTCTCTCATTATTTTCTATCTCTGAGGCATTTTCTCATGGTGACAATTTTTGTAGTTGAGGAAAAAGTTGTCAGATGCAAGCGATTAATAAAGTTGCAAGTGGTGCAAAATTTTGTTACGCAACTCGATACGACAAACAAATATTCCACCATTACGGATGGGTACATTTACACTAGGCATGGTCTATTTTGCACCCAAACACCCTTTGAATCACTTTCAGACTACATTGGATTGACGATTTCTCTTAAGGTCCAAAGTGCTAAAATGTAGCAATCTTTGAGAGGGATATTTCACCGGAAATCGTGACACTACAGGACTCTTCATCACGAGGCTGCTTGATCATGTTTGAATCCTCTACAATAACCTCTCTCAATTTTTGTTATCTCGGAGGCATTTCCCCATGGTGATGAGTTTTCAGTTGAGAAAAGTTGTCAAATGCAAGCGATTGTGAAGTTGCAAAGTGGTGCAACTTTTAGTTCTACAACTCATGCGACCAAATGGATTGTTTCACAACACATGCGGATAGTGCGTTATGCTAGGCAGTCCTCTTTTGCACCCAAACATCTTTGAACCACTCAGAGCTACATTGGACTAATGATTTCCCTTAATAGTCCAGTGCTAAGGTAGCAATCTTTGAAGGTTATTTCTCAGAAACCATGATTCTTACAGACTCTCCATTTGATGATATGTGATCGTGTTGAGACCCTCTACAATAACCTCTCTCATTTTTTTCTATCTCAAAGGAATTTTCCCGTGGTGATAGGTTTTCAATTGAGGAAAAAGTTGTCAAATGTAAGCAATGTAAAGTTGCAAAGTGGTGCAACTTTCATTTTGCAACTGGTACAACCAAATGGACTATTCCAACACATCCAGATGTGTAATTTTACACCCAAACACGCTAAACCACTCTAAGCTACATTGGACCAACGATTTCCCTTAAGAGTCTAAAGTGCTAAAAGGTAGCAATCTTTAAAGGGATATTTCTCAAAAAAATTGATGCTTACAAAATCTTTGTTTGAGGCTATGGGATAGTGTAGGGACCCTCTACAATAACCTCTCTCAGTTTTTCTATCTCAGAGGCGTTTTCCTGTGGTGACAAGTTTTTAGTTGAGGAAAAAATTGTCAAATACAAGTAGTGTAAAGTTGCAAAGTGGCACAACTTATTCTACAACTCGTACGACCAAATGAACTGTTCCAACACATCCAGATGGGTACATTTATGCTAGGCATAGCCCTATTTTTCACCCAAACATGTTGAACCACTCTGAGCTATATTGGACCGATGACTTCCCTTAAAAGTCTAAAGTGCTAAAAGGCAGCAATCTTTGAAAGGCTATTTCTCAGAAAATGTGATGCTTACAAACTCTCCTTCTAAGGCTATGGGATCATGTTGGGACCCTCTACAATAAAATTTCTCAGTTTTTTCTATCTCAGAGGCGTTTTCTCGTGGTGATGAGTTTTTAGTTGAAAAAAAAGTTGTCAGATGCAAGCAGTGTAAACTTGCAAAGTGGTGTAACTTTCATTCTACAGCTCGTACAACCAAACAAACTATTCCGACACGTCCAGATGGGTACATTTACGCTAGGCATGGTCCTCTTTTACAACCAAACATGCTAAACCACTTCGAACTATATTGGACTGGCGATTTCCCTTATGAGTCCAAAGTGTTAAAAGACAATAATCTTTGACGGGCTATTACTCAGAAATCATGTCACCTAGAAATAATTCATTTGAGTCTATAGGATCATGTAGGGCCCCTCTACAATAACCTCTCTCAATTTTTGATATCTCTAAGGCATTTTCCTATGGTGTTGAGTTTTTAGTTGATGGAAAAAGGGTCAAATGGATACGATGTAGAGGTGCAAAGGGGTTTAGAGTTCATTTTGTTCTTCGTGAGTAAGTGAAAAAGTGATTCATTTACTCAAATACACTTAAATCATGAATGACACACATGAATACAAAGTATACGCATGAAAACACGTAGGTCATAAAGTATACATTGGAATACTCATAAGTGACAAAGTATACACATAAGTTGTAAAGTATACACTTGAATACACATAAAGTATACGCAATATGCATGATATTATCATTCAATAATTGCTATCAAATATAGGATTTACAAAATGCCACATAGGCATACAACAAACGACCATAATACATAGTCATTTCCTAGTAGGGGAAGGAAATAGATCATGCATTGCCTTTGTGGTCAGCATAGTCTTCCACAACAGTAGCATGTTGACATTCTGGAGTGACAAGCACCCGTACAAACCATCAAGGTAGTAGTTAAACTACATACAATAGAAAAGAGTCTTAGAATAACAAATCTATATTATTCTAAACAACCTAAGTGATGATGAAATGGTAATGCAAACTAGAAAAGATGGTTAGAATAACAAATCTATATTATTCTAAACAACCTAATTGATGATGAAATGGTAATGCAAACTATAAAAGACACGTACAATAACAAATCTATATTATTCTAATCTTTCGCATACCTCTACCAAAGGATCAAAACTGGCTATTATTGTAGCGGCTCCATGATCAATCGTGCCAGGAACATCACAATATACTTTGAATGAGAAATCTATATGGTCACAATAGAAAAGATGCTTAGACTAACAAATCTATATTATTCTAAACAACCTGAATGATGATGAATTGGTAATGAAAACTAGAAAATATGCTTAAAATAGAAAATCTATATTATTCTAATCAGCCTAAATGATGATGAAATGGTAATACAAACTAGAAAAGGTGCTTAGAATAAGAAATCTATATTATTCTAATATGTCGCATACCTTTTTCAAAGGATCAAAGCTAACTATAATTGCAACAGCTCCATGATCAATCGTGCCAATAACATCACAATATACTTTGAATGAGAAATCTATATGGTCACAATAGAAAAGATACTTAGAATAACAAATCTATTTTATTCTAAACAACTTAAATGATGATGAATTGGTAATGCAAACTAGAAAAGATGCTTATAATAGAAAATCTATAGTAATATAAACAACCTAAATAATGAACCTTAGCAGATAAAAATAATCAAAATGTGATGAACAATATTATACCTATCCCATACAACAAATGATATGCTACTCAAGTGTACATGAAGGGTCATCACTTACCTTTGGAGTTTCCAGTAATGCTTCATTATCAGCACTACTAATTGTCCATATTTTTTTTTGGTCTAGCATGATGTCTCAATAACTTAGCATTTCCTGCTATAACAAGGTGAGAATACATGAGAATGGTTTTGTGTTTCTCATATTCTTCAAATGTAGGTATTTCATTATTTCTAATTATATATGTTCACAACCAAGTTTCGAAAACAACAACTAAACCTGTGTGATCATAAGTTTTTTATCATCTAAATATAGTTAGAATAACAAATCTATATTTTGTCTAAACAACCTAAATGATGATGAAATGGTAATGAAAACTAGAAAAGATGCTTAGAATAAAAAATCTATATTATTGTAAACAACCTAAATGATGATGAAATGGTAATGCAACCAAGTTTGAGAAACAACAATTGAACCTATAGGATACATGAACCCATCATCATTTGTCATCAGTTGTGTTAGCTTTTTCTTCCCCTGTACACATTGTGCCAACCAATAGTTTGATCCCTCTTCATTCCCCTGTGGTGTTACAACTGCATAGAAATGTCTTGGATGTACAAGATTTGAAAGATGATCGTAGTCAAGTGAACTTTCCATTACATCTTCTAATGAGGATTGTTCTATAGATAAAAGGGTTAGGTACTGTGGAATCCATGTATCTACCCACTAACTTGACTCACACTAATCCCAATCATACTAAATATGATTCTGACAAAAACAAACCATCTCTCGTGTCCATATGGTCCATGCACTCGCATTTGAGCTTCAAAATGAATGCATCTTTAAAGAATCTCTAATTGTTTGACATTCCATTTTGTCTCCCACTATGCCCTCCTCAACCAACTAAAAGAACCTACACACTTGTGAATCAAGTGTCCCTCCTCGTGATAGTGCATAAGTACACCAATCCACAATAGAATGTGCATCACTGAATGTTGCACCACCTCTGATCTTCATTTGTTCCTTAACCAAATCTCTCTTCACAAATGCACCTACACCATCATGCTCACATTTTTCATGCCCAACTTTGAAAAAACTCTGAATATGTGGTACACCCCTCTCTATATGCATCCTTCTCAACCAATAAAACATGCAAGCATTCTTGAATTTCCCTGTAAAATTTTCTGACAAAATCAATGTTGACCCATTGCAATTCCTTTTTCCTACAAGAACTCAAAAAAAAATTCAAAACAATGTTGTACAAACTCAGATGAATGAGATCTATCATCACTCATGTAAAAATGGTACTCCTTGATTATCTTTTTTCCCTCTTCTGTACTATCAAGGGCATGCATATATGTTATGTGGACAAAAATAGAAATTTGAATAGAATTATAATATTGTGATTGAACTTCATTTTGTGGTTGCAATGTGTAATTTTTAGCAAAATAAACTATAGATACAATAGTTCCAATGGGGAAAGATTCCTTACACATCCTAAATTGTTGATCCAACCACTACAACCTGTGGCTATGCCTTGCATACTTAAAGAAAATATTTTTCTTAAAATATGAAATAAAATCACCAATACTAACCTCTCTTGCAACCAACTCGCATCTAGATCCCTCACCTCCACTCTTCAATGTGTATTTGATTGTCTCAAACTTTTTTTTCTCAACAATTTTGTTACCAAAATCATGATCACTACCCTCATGAAAACATGTTACAAACTTTGATAAACCACCACATTGCAAACACGTTTCATTTAAGCAATCATTTCTATAAAATAAGCAACCATCACCTCTAATGCATAAAAATGAATCTAAAAACTCCTTGGATGACTTGGGAAGTTGCACTGAATGACACTCCTGCAACATTTCATCAGTATGCATAGTAAAACGAATATGGCATAACAATTCATGATACATTGAAAACTCAACATGGTATTTACAACATGTATTACGAACATTAATAGAAACACAATACAATAGCTTACAAGACTCAAAATCCCTTTGTGAGATTTGCGAATTTGGATGTTCTTGACAAAATTATTTGGCAACATTCCAAAAAATGTTTAGGATCCGGTGTACGATATCGATTACCAATTCGTAACTTTAAAACAACCTTTACATTTGGTGATACTCTAGAGTGAGAATTCCAATATTGGTCAATTTGCATCTTTACATTATCGGTTAGCTTTTTATCAACACATGGAAGCCTCCCACTAAAATCCCATGTATCATTTTGAAGAGCACTATCGATTCTTCCTCTTCTTGAGAGTGCTCCATTCAATGTTTTACTATTTAAGTTAAAATCAATACAATCTTGTCTCATTAAACGAGAATTTCTCAAATGATGGCTTACTAGTGAGGTTGTGATCACTCTTCAAGCAACCTTTTTATCTTTTTCCTTACTAGTCTTTCCAATAGAGGTTAGAGCATTAAAAATATATTTTACAATAAGACTATTTTTTTCTAATTTTTTTATGAGATGAATCTTCAATTTTTTTAATAATGGTCTCATTTTGTAAATCTTAAGTAATTGCACAAAAATTTGACATTGTTTGGTTAATGTCTTATCGAAAAAGAATTCATTGAACATTTTTCATAGCCCACAAACGAACCGTTCGTTGTGACCTTTTTCCTTCAATATTTTCAATTATGTTCTCATCTATTTCAACTAACCTTTTAGGGGTTCTTTTGTAATTAGGTGTTACATAAGATTCATTTTCAACATTTTCAATGTTATCAACATTTTAATTTTCAAGTACAATGTTATTAACATTTCCATTCCATTTCCACCTTTCCTTCCATCCATATTTCCATTTCCATTTCCTTCCACCTTTCCATATTTCTTTTATTTCATTCTATATTTCATTTCCATTTCTGTCTTCCTTCATTCCTTCATCTCCACCATTCTTTATTTCGTTCATTTAAATATTCTGTCTTCTTCCTCTTTTTCACTAATTGTCTGTGCCATTCCACCACAATTCACTCCCCATTACTACTTTCACTTCCACATTAATATATTAATATTTATTATATATATTAATATTTATTATATATAATAATATATATAATATATATTAATATATAATATATATTAATATATAATATATATTAATATATAATATATATTAATATTATATATATATATATATTAATATATATAATATATATATATTTATATTAATATATATTAATATATTATATATTATATTAATATATATAATATATATTAATATATATATAATATATATTATATATATTAATATTTATATAATATATTAATATATATAATATATATGAAGGGATTTTGAAAAATAATCGGATGGCGTCTGCAACTTCGGGCCGAGCTAGGGCACCCGAGCCCTAGCCCGTGTTTGCTTCTTGTTTGCTCTATGCGCTGAAGGGTGGGTTCTTGGTGACGTTTGGGGGCAGAGCTTGCATTCTTCCTATTGATCTTTCCCATGGAGGTTGCTTCCTCTTCTTTGGTGATGATTCCTTCTTGCGCAGGGGTCTCTTTTCCCTGTCTCTTGCGGTCTTGCACGCGGGGCTGTGACTGTGGTGTGGGCTCGGGCCTGCAGTGGGGTGGAGGTTCTGTGTTGGAGGGTTTTAGGGGTCCCGTGTGCAGGGTGGCCCCATTCTTTGGGCTGTGTAGGTGTTCCTCTTGGGGGTGGGGTCTAGCTTTTACGCTGCCCTTCTCTTGTTTTGTGTGGAGTGCGATTGGTGAGTGGGGTTGTTGTCCCCACTCCCAGCTGTGGAGCTTTGGGTTGTGTGCCCATCTTGGGCCCCTCAATTTTAATGGGTCTTGGCGAATCGTAGGGGGTTTTCCCCTCAATGGATTATCGCTCGACAGTTGGTGCCAAGTCATCTTCCCAGGATGCGAAGATTTTTGAAAATAATTTATTTTCTCCTAATTCAGGAGCTGGTAGAATGGGACAGTCTAGTGGGTCATGCATTACGAAGATCAATGGGTTTCTGGAATGCTGTAAAGAGAGGCCGAAGCTGGTTATCCCACTGGAGATGATTGCAAAAGACATTGATTATTACTCAGGTCACTCTTTATTGTGCAAGTTTATGGGGATGCGTATCTCGTTCTAATTCTTGGAGTCATGGGCCCAATGGACTTGGATGCCAGAGGGTGAGATGGAGCTCATGTTGCTGGAAAATAACTATTTCATGGTAACTTTTAACTGCATGGTGGATCGTATTAGGTTCTTTGAAGGAGGCCCTTATTTTTACAACCAAATCAAGTTATTTATTAAACCTTGGCATGTGGAGTTTGATCCTTCTGAGGAGATTCCAACACGTGTTCCAATGTGGGTTCAGCTCCCTCATTTTCCTATGGAGTGCTAGCGGGATGATGTTCTGCACCTGTTGGCCTCGATGCTTGGTAAGCCGGTTGGCTTTGCGCAGCAGACTCAAGTTAAAAAGGTGATGACTGTTGCTCGTATTTGTGTTGAAATTGATTTAAGTAAGCCATTACCAGATTTTTTGGGTATGTATGCGGGTCCTTATTCGTGGTTGCAACAATTGGATTATGAGACTCTTCCTTTTCGATGTTGTCTTTGTCATGAATATGGTCACCTACTTCGACGATGTCTAAGGGCTAAGCCTTTAGAACCCCAGTCTTCTCAGCTCCCTCGCAACTCCTCCAGGGTTGACAAGGGGAAGGATCCCATTCTGGGTGAAGTGGTTGGTGCTGATGGTTATGTTCCTGTCAAGGCTTGTCACAGGAACCGGGGTCAGAAGAAGACCTTGATGGAAAGACAGGATGAAGACACCTTCAATAGATTTGAGATTTTAGATGATCTCATCCAACAGGAAATGAACCTGGGCTTGGTGAATCTGAATCAGGATGTGTTGGTTTCTGAGCAGGAGGGTCTTTTGTCTGAAGCTACTCAGGTTATACAGGATGCAGGTGCTTTGCAAATGGAAACTAACCTTCAGATGGAGGTTATATTGGAGTCGATTCCTATGATTGCAGGGAAGAAGGGTGTGGGGGATGGTTCTTCTCTGGTGGGGAAAGTAGGTTCTGAAATGGTTAAGAATGGCAAGTCTCCTTCTCAGTTGGGTATCCTTCAAAAGGACCCAAAAA
>VDFB02114177.1:0-26561 GCA_007258455.2 Sequoia sempervirens
GAGAGATTGAGAGAGAGAGAGAGAGGTGAGATAGAGGTAAATAGAGAGAGAGAGAGAGAGAGAGAGAGAGAGAGAGAGGTAGAGAGGGATAAGTGAGATAAAGGGAAGGTGGGAGGGAGGAAGGAAAATAGAGAGTTTGAGAAACAAAGACAGAGAGTTGATATAGAGAGAAGTAGAGAGGGAAGGAGGAAGTGGAAATATTGAGCTAGAGAGGGAGAGAGGGAAGGAGGGAGAGATTTAGGAGGGGGGAGAGAGATAGAGATAAGTAGAGAGAGAGAGAGTCAAATAGAGAGAGGTCTAGAGCATAAGGGATATACAAAGAGTGAGATAGAGAGATAAAGATGATGGAGTTTTTTTATTATTGAAATTTGACCTCCTAATTACTAAAATTTGACTGTTTGAAAAATTATAAGATCTTCCAAAACCTAGAATTTGCATTATAACTCCTAGAGATCTGAAACCATTTTCAAACATCTTGAAACTATATACATGTAAGAAATAAAATGTCCATATAAATTTTATTTATATATTTTATTATACTTACATATACTTTAAATGTTTATTTTGAACATGTATATAGTTTCATTGAAAGAGATATTTGTTTTAATAGAAAGCAATAATGTGAGCTCATTATAATACACTCACATCATGGCTTGGTAATGATCAATCCTAGGCTCCATCACAACCAACCCATAACACAAACATATTTCATTATAATGTGCTCACGCTTCCTCTTTTATGGGACCAAAAATTGGAGTGGGCACTTTTTGGTCCCCCATCTTGGTGCACATGCCCATAATGCTTGATGTGATCTAAGATAATGTTTGAATTTTTTTTGTAGCAACAAATAAAATTCAAAGTTCTTCATTTTATTTGAAATTGAATTGATACCATTATCTTGGCCTCATAATTCCATTTATTATGCCACGAGATCAATCAAATTTTAGGTACATTAACCCCATGTTTCTATTTTTTTGTTGTAGCTTAACAAATTTAATTTAACATTTCTTAGCTCATCAAATTGGTAAGTCTCAAACCTTTATTTTTTAATGCAATCTACTTTATCATTATGCAAGTACAAAAGAAATAAAATAGCTATCTCTTAGGTTAATCACATTAAGGTAGCTATTTTTTTTTCTTTTAATAGAATGTAAGATGTGCATCTTACTAAAGGTCTCTCAAGATAGGAGCTTAACTTACAAGATTGTGTCAATTCTCTTTAGGTCCCAAGAAATCAATAGGTGTGATAAATAGGAGTTGTAAAAGACATGTTTGTGGGTTTGAAATTGTGTAGTGGTTGTTGGAATCCACTTTCCACAGTATTCAAAATCCATATTATATTTTTGCATTTTTTAAATTGTTGTATGATAAAAAATGTGAATTATAAAACAATTAAATTCCTAAGATATTATTAAATTCCTGAAGAAACCGAGGTTTACACTGTATTGATTAACAGTGGGCACAGAAATACCAGCAATGGGTAGTCTTGTTTTATCCATTGATGAAAAAAATACTTCTCTCTTTTATTCCAATGGGCGCCCATCTGAAAGGTCCATTAATATTATGCTTTTCATTTTTTATTGGCAATTTTGCTCTTCTTCCAAAACACTAGCGAATCACTCACAAGCAAACCATATTGAAAATGGAGGAACATACAAAACTATTATTTTAAGGATTACATTATTGCAGGCATAAATATAAATATTCATTATTGCAGACATAAATATAAGTATTCAATCATATTAATTTTATGGGGATTCTTTTATTGTTTCCATTTCAATTTTTCTTATACAATTATTTATATTTCTTATGGTAAATATTTTTAAGCAATTAACATCAAAGTAATTATTAACATTATTAATATATTCAACATGTATATTATGTGATGTAATATAATAATTCTAATACAATTGGATTGGTGAAATTATCTACATATCTATGGTGATCAAAGATTTCTTTAATTTTCAGCAGATTTGGAAGATTACATTGTTTTCAATGCAAAAATTGCTTCAAAATCTCCTTAAGTACATTCTCATGCAACCCACTATTTTTAGTGGTTGTCAACTCCAATAGTGCCTATTTTTAAGTGATGGATGTGAGCCTATTTTAATCACTTATATTTAATTAATTGTTTGAGGATTAGTTTGTTTTAAAGTAGTTTTGTTTCTATTTTTGTCAAATCCTTAAAAGATACTTTTAGCAATCTTATGAATAAACGTTTTGAGCACTAAACAAAACATGTTAGTTGAAGCTAAGTTTGTGTTGAAAAGATAATTATTTAATTCAAATTATCGGCATACCATTTTTGTAATATGTTTGTTAAATTGAGTTGAGTAACTTTGTCAAGCTTTGTATTGATGCTTGTTATTCACTACTTTGTTTATCATTTAGATATTTATTATATGGAATTGCATGATGTTCATCTATTTAATTATTTCATATTAATGCCTAATTTGTTGGTCTCTACTTTAATTCTCTCATAACGATAGTTGTCATATTGGCCTAGAAGTATGAACTCTTGAATCCTTAAGGCCACCTATGATAGCTAGGTGAACATTAGTGTCTAGACACTTGTGTGAGGTGTGTCCCAATATCCATGTTCAAACTTTGAGAAAGTGATTCCTTGATTCCCTTCATACCCTAATCCTTAGTATTTTTTTGATGGTCATTTGGCCTAAAATATACCATAAATCTACTTTTAGACTCCATTTAAAAGGTTAACCACCCATAAGAAAACTCAGTAATAAATCCATACTCTCTCTACTCACAGATGACCAACAAGAATCCATTATAGTGTAGGGTAGTAAGAAAGAGATCTAAGAACTGAAATTTGAATCCTCTATAACCATAATAGCCACAGATTGCTTTTGTTTTCCTTCTCATTTTGTCCATTCTCTCATGGATATTCCTTCATTCGTATCCATTTAAATCCATAAATTGTTATGTCCCCATTTCCCTTGAAGCCATGTTTCAAAACCCTTTCCATAGCCTTTCATAATTAGATATGATGCCTTTCTATCCTTCCCCTCTCCACTATTCCCCATTTTGTAATCTTCATCTCCTTATTATCCTCCATCCATTATCACACCACTATTATATACATCACCACATGTATATCATCACTAGGTTTGCATGTACTAACCTCTTCCCATAGTGCTACTCTTGAGATTAGAATATACGACATAGGGGATTGAATCATAATATATATTTATTAGCACACTCTTTGCCCCTTGTCCTTGAATATAGCTAACCTGGTATCTCAAATTCAAAGATGTGATCATTTTACAAGTGAAAGGAAGATTCAAGAATTTTAGCAAGAATATCTAAAAGTTTCAAAGGAATCATATACTTCTACACTATTGCCCAACCCTAACTTGCAATAGTGCTTGGAATGTGATCTACAATAATGTATAGTCTAACTTACATCAATACCCAATTTATCTTGTAGCAACACACATAATTTATTTCTCATTTGATTTAATAGTCACTTTGTACAATTCTCTTTGCCTCCTAATTCCATTTACTATGTCATGGGACTAATCAAATTATAGGTGTATTAACCCATTTTTTATATTTTTGTTTTGTATCATAAAAATTTAAATTTACCATTTCCTAGCTCCTATACTTATTATTTTGCACCAAAATGATTAGCTTCAAACCTACATTTTCTAATATAATCTAATTTATCATTAAATAGGTGCAAAATAAATAAAATAACTATCTATTAGGTTGATCACATTTGGATATCTAATTTGTATTATTTTAATCAAATATAAGATAGATTAGAAGTGCATCTCACTAAAAGGATCTGAAGACAAGATCTTAGCTTGTAAGATTGTGGCAATACTCTTTAGATCCCAAAAACTAAATAAGTGTGACAAATAGGAGTTGTAAAAGAGACGATTGTGGTTGTGAAATTGTGTAGTGGCCATTGGAATCCCCTTTCTATGGTATTCAAAATCCTTATTTAAATTTGTGATGGGGTTTGATCTTGGTTTGGGTTGTGGTTTATTTTTTATGGTTTAGGATAACGAAGTTAGATTATGATGTGATTTGATGGTTAAATTTCAATTTGAGGATTATGGAAATTAGACATGTTGGATTTCAAACCTACCAATCGGGTTTGGTGTTGGTAACTATTCAAAGCTTGCTTTTAGATTTTGGTTGGTTTTTACAAAAAAATTGTTTAGTTTTTAAGAATAAGAACTAGTTTCACACATGAAATATTTCCAATGACTTAAACATCCTAGATTAATGAGGTGGGAGTGTGAGTGTTGTAATACCACCAATATTCCTTGTACGAGTGTAGAGTGCAAGATCCATAATGGGATATTACCAATTTTTAATCTCCTAATATTTTTGAATAGTGTAAAGGGAGAGCATGTATGGACTAAAAAAATACATGTAGAGGCACGAGGTGAGTAACTTTCTAGGGCTAATCGCTTGTCGATGCATTACAACTAAATATAGTTGATTAGTTCTATCTAGACTATACAAAACTAAAAGGGGATGTTCTTCATATACTCAAAGTTAGATGAGCTTAGATTCCATGAAATGAGAGGGTATGCCTAATGGATTAGTACAAGAGGGTAACCCACTCTCCTTCACTTTATAGAGTATAATCTCTTACCATATTTCATAATAATGAAACATTCCATCCCAATGGGAGAGTCTTTCAATTTTCTCTAGGATTTATATCCTACAAAAAAATGATGGTTAAGATTCTCCTCTTTGTAATGAAAACTAAGGCAGGGCTTTCAAGGGAAAGAAAATCAAGTGCTTGTGATCTTTGAGATTTCCTTGTGGCATAAGAAGAGAGCATATATGACTTGAATTTCTTAGGTTCTAAAATAAGTAAAAGATGATAAAATGATTATTTTGATCTCCAAGATCACCTTTTAATGTGAGGATAAATCATACACACCAAGAATCTCCACAAGCACAAAAAATAATGTACTTTCCCTTATTAAATCTAAATGTGAAACTATACTAGTGGAAAAATATAAGTCCTTTTATAATTGAACCTACAAAAAAAATGGGTTATTATTTTCTTAATGGTCTTGTTAAAATAATTTTGTTGCATAATTAGACGCATACCAATAAATTGCACCAAAAGTTAGAACAAAATTCAAGGAAAAGGAATATTCTATCTTAGAAAAAAATTGGTGTAGGGGCAAGTGCACCAAACTATGATAGGGGCTAGTAGAACATGATTAAAATTATAAAAATAGAGTTTAACCTACACTTGAAACAACCAAGTGAGAATACATATAGGTTAGGGATGATAGGGTTTATAGATACACCAAAATTTTAGAAGGCTAAACCCCTAGAATGGTGCGAATGATTAATTTTAATACTAGGAAGGATATTTTGATCAATGGAGTGGATATGACATATAAAAGCATAGACATCAATTCAAGAGGTAGAAATCCAAAACTAGAATAGATCCTAAGAAACATGAGGTATCTATAAAATTAATGGTTAATCTCTAAAATAAATGGTTAATCTAGACTCACTAAGTTGGAAAAACATAACATATGTAATGGGCTAAAAAAACCCTACAAAAAGTAGCCCACAATTATTAGGAATTTTCAAGAGAAACTCAAAAACAAGTTAAGACCTACAAGTCATGATATTTCTTGGTTGTAGAGAAATTCATCATGCTATGGGTGGATGCCCTAAAACATATTATGGAGATGCACACACCAAAACAACAACTTGTAGGACAAAGATCAATCAAATTCTAGGTGTGTTAAGCCCATTTTTAAATCTCTAACTTGTAGCTTAAGAAATTTAACTTTAACAATTTCTAGCTCCTATAATTACTATTTTTCATTAGAGTCATTAGTTTCAAACCTATATTTTCTATTGTAATATAATTTATCATTAAGTAGATGAAAAAGAGAGAAAATGGCTATATCTTAGGTTAATCATATTAGTGTAGCTAATACTTTCTATTTTAATCAAATATAAGATTGATTAGAAGCATATCTCACTAAAGGGATCTTTAGATAAGAGCATATCTTGTAAGATCGTGACAATACTCTTTAGATCCCAAAAAATCAATATGCGTGAAAATTATGAGTTGTAAAAGACATAGTTGTGCATGTGAAATTGTCTAGTGAACTGGAATCCACTTTCCATAGTAGTCCAAATCTCTATTGAAAAGTTGTATGATAAAAAATCATTATTATGACCATTAAATTTACCCCTTGTATTATGTATGAATATGTTAGATTATAAAAATACCCTCAAGTAGCACCACTCTTGTAATTAAGATAAAAAAATTTAATTTAGATAGATCGGTTTTGGTTCTATGTGACTTTAAACAAATTAAAAATTTCCATCATAAACCGCAATAAAAACATGGATGTCATATTCAAATAATGAAAATTATCTTTCTCCATCAAATACACTAGCATTACTCAATACTATATAAGATAATAAAAAGATTTTACAAATTGTCTCTTTGATTATTATTATAACCAATCAAGAATAAAAAAGAAGATAACAAAAAAATATAATCTTTAAAATTAAATCATAATTTCAAAAGCACTATGTTACATAAAAAAATAAAAAAATAATTACATAAAATCAACCATCAAATTTAAAGTCCCACACGACATTGATTCTATTAAAAAAATATTTAAGAAAATATAAAATACAACTAAATAGTTTATTAAAAAAAGTGTTTTAGTCAAATATAATGACTTGAAGCATATTATTGTTATTTAATGGGAACATCTGGATTGCTTTAGCATATTAGAACGCATTACATGTTGAATATCAAAGGAATGAAATGAACCTTGCCCAACCTACGGGGTTTCATTGAAAATCTAAATTCCAATAGCATAGGCGTATTTTTCAATGGACAAAAATAGCATCTCTTTCATTTCGATTGATATAATACTATCATTGTTTTGTTGCCAATTGTTAACTATTCTCCATTCATCATGTTCTTCTAGTAGGTGATTGATAGAATACCATTATTTTTTATTGGAAATTATTTTATTGTTCATATATAATATTGTTGCGTGTTAAAAGAAATTTAAATTTTGATTCTTATAGAGTATTTTTGGTCTTGTGGATATTAAAAGTTATTCATTCATACATACATTCAAGATAATATAGGACAAGCATTTAGCTTTGACATATATATGGATATTATAGAACAACTATTTATTTATTGTATAGTAATTTAATGCAAATAATTGATTATATTCAATGTATCATTTATATTATTTTTATGTTTTTTAAAGTTTAAGAGTATGAAGATTTTTTTGTAATAATTATTTTTATCAAAGGGTTGTCGTTTAATTCGTTAACTCTAATCAGTAAAGGTAATGCTATGTTCCATGATTAGACCATCCTCCAAGACTCAAACTTCCAAAAGTATAATACAAAAGATGAGGTAAGAATTGTGCTATTTTGATGTCTTGTTGAAATGATATTGAAAATTAACTAATGCAAATATCTTATATATATATATATATTTTATATATTTAAGAATTATTAGTTTTTTCCAAATAAAAGTGGCATAGCCACTAAAAATATTTTATTAATATTAAATTGAAGTTTACATAGAACGATATAAGAGCAAGAAGTAGATGCCATGCACTTGGTAGATCAGACCAAAATAGAAGAGAAAGCAAGGGCATTGAAGTCGAATACATAGGGGGTATAGTAAAATCCTCAAAGAGGCATGTGAGCCATTTACATAAGAAGAAACAAGTAATGCGACAACCCTCGTACAAGAGAAAGCAAGAAGGAACCACTTCAAATCTGAGAGCACTAATGGGAGAATCCCTCCAAGAGGAACCACGAATCTTGCAAAACAAGACCCAAGAGAACCACAAATCCTGCAAAACCAGATAGGATGAAGACAAAAATCTGATATCACAAAGAGCTAACATGAGAACAAGTTAGCAGAAACAAAAGACTTGAGTGGAAAATGGTTCGATACCAAAAGAAAAAAGGTGTAAACAAGATGCCAAAAGTGGAGAAGATTTTCAAGTGGAGATTTCCTCAGAGGAAGCCAAATCCACAGGTGGTGGAAAGAAAGGTTCATCACGTGGCTCAAAAAGAGCATGTCTAATCAGCAAATGAACTACATCATAAAGTTTTTGAATTGAATCACACACAAAATTACCACATTGAGCCCAGAGCCTGAGAAGCTGAAAATTGAACTCTCTTGGGCAATCACTTAATAATCCATTAGCCATGGAGGAGAGAAGCAAAGTAAACCATCTATTAGAAAGTAAGTGTTGTCTGCAAAAAATACCTCCAACCATATTCATGCCCTGAAGAATGTCATAATTCTCCAAGAAGGCTATAATGAGGAAGGTGGGAAGATGTGTGGAAGAAGATATGTACCTGCTAGAAACTTTACCATCTCCACACACCAAAGAACATCCATTTTAAGTTAGAGACAAAACACGAACCAACCTCATGCGGGAGTTGTCACATGAAGATCCAACTTGATCACTTAGCAAGCACCAACTCCAATTGCATCATGAACACCCATTTGCATTCTATTACCAAACATTCGTCTCAATTTTTTCAAGAGAAAAATTGAACAATCAGACTTCATGGTGCGTGGAGGGAACAAAAAACTCTAAAACAAGAAGCTATTGATTAGTGCAATGGAAATTTTGGTAAAGACCCGGTGAAGATGTGAAGAAGGGAATGCCATCAATTTTCCATATTTATAGAATGATAAAAGCTATCAAAACAAAAATGGCCAAGGACCTCACCGCGAGTGCAATTAAGGAAGTTGAGCCAATTGTACTTATATGGGGTGAGGAGGTAAATTTCCATTAATGCTTGAGTGATCTTCGGTGCAACATAGCACACTCATTGGAAAAGAAAATATTTTCAAAATCTTATCATGAGACTTATAATAGAAGGCTACTAAAACATCGGCTCCTCTATTGTCCGTCAGCAGTACCTCACATGGAGTGGAAAAAAAGAGGAGATAGTTATTCTTTCAAATTTAGCCATATGTCTGTATTTGCCCAGTGAAAAATAGTACCAAAGTCCTTATTAAGTCATTAATTCCAATGCAAAACTTGTAAAGTGAATTTCCTCAAGAATTGCCATCATAAGAAACAAGTTCATTATGGTGGAGCTAGCGGTGAGAAGGGGACAAATTAATGACCCCAAATGTTATATGAGAAGGCGAAATCGCACAAAGCGTCAAAATGTACCCAATCAAGTAAGCTTAAGTGAAATCAAATCCATGCATAATATAGCTACCGCCAAGACAAAAATATCAGATCCAAGGCACATTAAACTAGAACAAAAGAAGCCGAGTTGCTAGAAAGATTTATAGATATTTGTACCCCAACATGAATAACCATCATGACAAGCGAGAAGGCACGAGGAAAACAAGTCCCAACATGTACAACCATGGTAAGGCGGTGGCTTGTTCAGAAGTCCCAAGAAGCATATAATGGGTCATGTGTGATACGACTGATAAACAATATTACACTGCTGATTAGAAAAAACCCCATATGAAATTTGAAAATGCTAAAAGATGGGAACAAGAGACAAAATTAACATTAGTTCTTGTGAAATAATTGAACACATTCCTTGGCCGAATATTCTTTATAAGGAAGGGCTTCATCAATTGCCTTATTTGCAAGGGTATCATCATACAAATTTCCTTCTTTGTAGCAATGGGAAATCTGAATGCTTGGAAATATCTCAAGGGGTGATCCCACAATACTAGTTTACAATTTTTTGCCAAACTGGACATTAAACTAAATTTTTTTAACTAAATCTTCACTTTTGGGCACCTATAGTGACTAAACCATGAGGAATTTGAAGATGATGAAAACTAGTGATTTGTGAAATTTTGTCTGTAGATTCTAAACATATTTTTAAAAAAAAAATTGGAATTAGATTGTACTTCTTTTTCCATCTTCGAAAACTATTTTTTAACAGTAAACACCATTTTTAAATAGTGATGTTACTGGATAACATATAACTTTTTTTATATGAAGCATAAAATTCTAATTTATTTGAATTTAGATTTGTAACTACAATATCTAGTGTATGGAATTAGTTCCATAGCATTTCATTGAATATTTTTTTCTTAATTAAGTTTTAAAGTCAATCCAGTTACAATTTAGACATGATTTATTGGCTAAAACATAACTTTATTTGTATGTGTCAAAATTCAATTTTATTTTTTTGTTGGATTAAGGACATCAATATCTAATGCACTGATATTTTTTTAAATTTTTGTTTGACAATCTGTTATTTTTCCACATGTGTAGAACAAAGAGCTTGATTTTTGGTGAAAAACCTACATTCACAAGAAATAAAAATAAATATAATAATCAAATTAAATTGTGAAAATTATACTTTTTGGATGCTTATAACCAGAGAACTAAATACTTACAAAAATAAATTTTAAATGAATTCATTGATCCCCAAAAGGTAAATCAAAGTGGTTTTATTATAGCATTTTGATGAGTGTAAAAAGAGACTCTAGATTATAGGTATAGTTTAAAACTAAGCGGGGTTCTCCAAGGGGGATTGATCTAAAGGCAGTTTGATTAAACCCTATTCAATTCCAAGAATCCTTTAAATGAAACTTTCAAAACTAAATCATTGTATATTTTCTAAAAATATGATTTCAACAAAACGGATCTCTAGAAAGTGTAAACCCTTTATTGTAGGATCACCCCAAGTTGTTGCAAAATGAAGGAAAGAATATAATCCAGATGCCAGGAATTAGAGCTTCTTCTCTTTAAAGACAAAATTGCATCCATTGAATCCCCTTCAATGTAAAGAAAAGAAATGGAAAGTTTCTTAGCCAGATTCAAACCAATTCTTAATGCATTAAACTCAACAACGTGTGGGTGCAATCGAGGATCGAGTTCACAAGGAGCACCAATGAAAACCCATGCCCAGGTCCTTTGAATTGCAGCTATCCCTTGATTTACAGTTACTCTTGAAGCCCCATCGAAATTTAATTTGACAAAGCTTCTAGGAGGATCAAGATATAGAATATATTTCACCACAGGGCCTTGATTGAAACTAATCCTACTCACAGAAAGTCCCATCAATTGCCGATTCTTTAGAATGGTCATCCAGGATAAATATATTTCCTTTTGAGGTGTGGTCTTGAATAAAATAGTTGTTGTCATGTCAAACATAGGTCTCAATATTATGCGGAAGGACTTGAGCGAGTGGAGAGCTTTCTTCTAAAAATTCTATTGTTTCTTTCAAGCCAAATATTATGGAGGGGGTAATTTCCCAAATGCAGGAAAAATATGAAGAAGAAAAAAGAGAAGGCCAACTATTGAAGAAGCTTAGAATAGAATTAGGAAGAGGGATAGACCAACCAAGTTTTTTCATAACCCAGGTCCAACAACTATTGGAAAAATCACACCCAATTAGGAGGTGGTCAGCAAATTCAAAAGCATTCCCACTGTAAACAAAAGGAAATAAAGGTGTGATTCCCAATCTATCTAATCTCATACCTATAAGGATTATATCTTTGATAGCAAGCCAAGTAAAGGCACCCAATTTTTAGAAGAACATGTGGGCCTCAACAAAGCTTAAAAGGCCAAGAATTTCCTGTGTTTTGGCTAACCAATGAATTATAACCTTCTTTTACACAATACTGACCAGAGTTGGATTTTACCCAAATATTCTCATATTGCTTGTTAGAAAGAAAAATCTATCTTTTCAAAAGTTCCACTTGTAAAGCAATCTTTTCAAAATGGGGAACTTGTAAAGATTCAAAGTCCTTCCATTTAACAAGACTAGGATTAGCTGAATCACTCTCTAAATAATCTCTTACTTTGTTTCCCCTGTGAGCTCTAAGAAGCGGTTCAATATGTTTCCAATTTCCAAGGGTCCTAATAGTTTTATGACCATTCCAAGAATCTTCGAGAAAGGGCCTTCTCACCATTATTAATAACCCAGTAAAGAGTGAGAAAGGATAAAGAGACCTACAAGAGGAGATGAAATTCCAAATCTTGGAACCTTGTGGCAAATTTTTTTTAGTAAAGATTGTCTCCCTTTCAAGAGAAACTAAATATTTATGTTGCATGATTCGACACCATTTGGTTTTAGGTTTTGTGTAGATTTTCCAAACAAGTTTAGCACCCAGAGCTTTATTTTGAAGGAAAATGTTGTGCAAGCCTGCTCCACCCTAAGACTTAAGATTACAAAGAGAGTCACATGCAACAAGAGACAATTTCTTTCTTGAAGAAACATTTTCTAACCAAAGAAAGTATTTGAAAATCTTTTGAAGGGCACTACCTTTTCCTTTTGGAAGTTTCAATACCAACATTATGTAAATTGGGAGAGAATAGAAAAAAAAATTGAGCAATACCAATTTCCTAGCAAAGGTTAGCCATTTCGACTTCCAAAGTGAAATTATGTTGGATATTGAAGAAATTATTTTGTCCCAAAAATCATGTTTTTCTTTCCTTGAGAAAAAGGGAATGCTCGGATATTTGCATGGAAGGGAATCACATTTAAATCCCCAAAACTTCATAATATAGGATTTGACTATGGAACTAACGTTTAAGAAAAATATTTTTGATTTTTCAGAATTGTAATATTGGCCTATTTAAGAATTATTTTATTCTTTGATTTTCTTTTGGAAAATTTCTATTAAAGAGGATAACACTCTTTCTATTTACTTTAAAGCACCAGATTACATATTTCAGACTTAAATTTTAAATCGACCCCAAATTATATAGCATATTACATATCTTGATTTACTACTTTCTTAGAGGATCTTAATGTCATTGGATGCGTTTGTTTTGCCGATGCCATTTTCTTTGTTTTCACCTCTATCCATTCTTTTTCTATTTTAGGGGGGTAGGTGCAAACCATTACTATTTTTTGTTGATATCATGGATGGTCCACTACCTTTGGAGAGAACTATAGACACAACTGCCTTTGCAGGTGAGACCAAATTCTAATCCTTGAGAGTTGGAGGGATAAAGGCATCCTTTCCATCAAAAATATGAAGATTGTGTAAGTCATGGGTGGAATAATATGGTGTAAGATTTGGCTTCGATCCACCTTATTTAGTTTTCTTGATTTAGGAACCCCAAATCATGATGCATAATATGACATTGGGAGAAGTGATGTTCCGGTGAAAAGCATTTCCTACGTAAAAGCAATTTTTTCATAATTAATTGGTTGCCTCCTACATCTATTTCCCATCTTCAACAAAATCTCATCATGGAGACCACTGAAAAAATCTATTTCAACACAAATATGTACACAAGTAGAATTTTGATAGTTGATAGTTTCCTCGGAAGAGCAGTGATACCTTCCAAGGTAGTTTCCAGTAGCCCTCAAACAATCTAGTTCCCAAAACTGAATGGGAAGATACAAAAGTCTTACCCACAAAAAAGTAGTAGTGAAAGTTTTTGTACGTAGGTGGAAATCGGGAAACCAAGGTTTCGTGCACAAAAAATCTCCTTGGTAGATCCATGGACTAGTTTCCAACACCAACTCCTTGCCTTCCTACGAGTCAAACTCTAAAATGAAGAACCCCTTTGCATAGGGTAAATGCTGATCTCTCCTTCCATGAATTCCTTCCATTTTTCTGAGACCCAAGCATGTAGATCACATAGTTTCGGCCAAGTCTTTTATGTATTAGATTGAGTGCATGATCTAATGAAAAACCTCTATGCAATGCCAAACTATCTAAAAAAACTTTGACATTTTGTGGAAGGGGCGAATAGAAGCGTGAACAATGTTTGTGGGCGTCATTTGCTTAACAACGACATGTTGTGAATATTGAAACCCACGGACCACTAGACATGTATTGTTGGGCTTACCCTAACATGAGTGCCAATGGAAGTAGTTATCACCGAGATGAGGGTTACTCACATGATGAAGCTGCGAGTCCATTCCTTGGGCCCTATCACTTGAAATTGATGCCTTGATAAGATCATGCTTGCCATCATAGTGGTCAACCAAGGGTGCAATTTTTATGAGAGCCATAGTAGAGCATGGTGTTTGGATATTTTTCAATGATTTATTCTATAAAATTATTTTAAAAATATTAGATTTTTTTTTCCATAAAAGTGGCAATGCCGCTGAAAAATATTATTAATAGAAAAAGAAAGTTTACAATTTTCCATTACAAAACAAAGAAATTCTTAGTAAATGAGAAAGTAGTCAAAACTTGAAGGAGAAACATTACAAAACTCTCTGATAATCACTGCAAAATTACATCCCTTAATAGATTCGATACACTGGGAAACCAAGATACTAAAAATTATTAGAATTAAGAAGGAATTGTCAAGATAGCTTAGACTAGAAAAAAAGAGCTACCAAGACACCGAAACCAAGCGCATCCCAGAAGTGTAGTATGGATGCCAATTTGGAAACAAGGTTTGCAAAACATGAAACTGAACCAGAAAACTAGAAGGGAGCCAATGATAAAGAGGTAGGAAGCAAAAATAGGAGCCCCATGACAAAGCCACAATCGAGGATATAAACCAATTTCCATGATACTGAAGTAAGCAAGAGACTTAACCAAAAAGCCATTAAAAGAGATGGAAATTAGGTTCCACTATCCACTGAAGATGCAATGTCTGCAGGAGGTGGGAATTATGGTTCATCACGAAGCTTAATAAAAGTAAGTTGGATGAGCAACCAAACAACATTGTAGAGGTTTTGAATCAAATCACATACCGAATTTCCATAGTGAAACCTTAATATGTGAATACAATAGTCAAATTCATGTGGGAAATCATCAAGTAGACCATGAGCCATTGAGCAAAGAAGGGTTGAAAGGCACATATCCAATAGTAAATGTTGGCGACGAAGAATTCCCCTGACCAAATTGGAACCCTATAGGATATCATAACTTTCCAGGGCCAGTTACAAAGAAGAAAGAGGTAAAATACACGATAATAAGTATTAGTTAAATATTTAACCATTTCAACACACCAAAGAACATCCATGAGATTGGAGACAAATATTTGAAGTTATTTCATGTGGCAGTGCCATAGCATGAAACTCCATCCAATCCCAGCCAAGAACCATTGAAATTGCATCTGCAACCTGGTTACATTCTATCACAAAAGTCCTTAATTTTTCAGTCATGAGAGGCAAGCTATCATGAATCTCATGGAGTCTAGCTAGGACAAGAACCCTGAAAGAGTTGTCCATTTTTGCAACACCAATGCAAGCTAGAGGAGTGTGAGAAAGACCACCAAAATTCCATATTAAAAGAGAGTGGAATTGCAACCACAAAAAAATTGAGAAGTAATCACACAAGCCTGCATTTAAATATTGGCCACCCATTGTACCATCAAGAGGTGACGAGGCGAAAGACCATAAATGAAATTTCTTTGGAAGTACCAAATGGCTGAACAAAGAATGCCAGGTGCCATCCCAATGAGCAATCAAACAACATAATATATTTTTATACTAGTGTGTCATGGAATCGGTTCCAAAATAGCGGAGACCACTATAAAAGGCTTCTCCAATGTCCATCAATGAGAGTAAGCCTCTCGCGGGTGAACAAAAGAGGAGCAAACAATATCACCAATTAAACACATTCAAAACATCTGGAGATATAACATGTAAATTGCCAAAAAAATTCATCCGAGATAGCAAATGCCAAAATATTATCATGCACTTTTATCAGATATTGCATTAAAAATATTAGATTATTTATGTATTTTTTATTTCAAAATTTATATTGACTTAAGAGTTATTTTATTTTATTTAAGAATTATTTATTTGTATTTGAAGAATTTTTTTTATTTTTCTAAGAGTTATTTCAATTTATCTTAACATTATTTTAATTTAGTATGTTTTTAACTTATTTTTATTTGAAAAAAATTCTTTTGTATGTAAATTTTAATTTTACTTTAAAATGCCACCATTCATTATTTTTGTTTTTTTTAATAAAAAGGGGTAAAAACTTTATTGAAAATCAAAAAGGAACATTACAACCAAAACCAAGGGAACAAGCCCATAATCAAAAGAGGCATCACAACGAGCCCAGAAACAAAATCAACTATATTCCAAAATCCTTCTATCCTCTTCAAGGAACCCATCCAAATCCTGACGTAATTCAGGTGAAACCTACACCCAATCCTCAACCTTCCAACCATTACCATGTTCAGAAGCCCACTTTGCCAGGCAATCAACAACCCGATTCCACTCCCTCGGGATATGAACAAAAGAAACCAACTCCATTCTGGAACTAACTTGAAGAATCCGCTGAACAACCGAAGCTAACTGCCAATTAATATCAGAGATCTTTCTTTCATTCAAAAGATTAACCAAGATCTGTGAATCTGCTTCACAAATAATCTTTTTCCAACCCAAAGCAAGGGCTTGCTCCACAACATAAAGAATCGCCAGGCCCTCCATGAGATTAACAGTCTTCTCCCCCTCATGAATAGAGAAAATAAATATCACAGATCCCCCTGAATCCCTGCCAACCCCACCAATCCTAGCAGGTCCAGGATTTCCTCTAGAAGAACCATCAGTATTGATCTTCAAAACTCCAGCCGAAGGAGGTAACCACCTACCCATCTGTTGCACTCTCAAGGTCCCTTGCCTGCCTCTCCTAGAACCACTAGAAGAAGAATGTATCCCTTGCAGTCCTAATCTATCCACTAACTCTGCATCCCCTTTCCCAAGGGGGAAAACCACTTCACTCTTGGCCTCAACTGACTCCTGTATCATAACTAAGATACGCATCCACACCTGCTGACCCACCAATTTCACACCACGAAATATCCTGCGATTCCGCTCTAGCCAAACCTGCCAAAGAAGAAAAGTAGGTCCAACATACCAAACTTCCTGCAAAAAGGAAGCCATCGAGGGGGGTCTTCCCATACTATCCCAGAATTCCACCAAAGAGGAAGCATGAACACAAGGATGCTTCCAAACCTCCCACCACCAATGCCACAGTTGCACAACAAATGAGTAGCAGAAGAACAAGTGTGAGGAATCCTCTTCCTCAGTCCCACAGAGCACACAAATTGAAGGCCCCTGAAAACCATTTTTATGAATGTTGTCCTAGGTCAAGCACCTATTCCATGCTAAAGTCCAAACAAAGCAATTTCATTTTGGCCATGATAGCTTAATCCACACCCTCTTCCACCGAGGAACCTCCCCCCTAACCAACTTATGAGCCAATAACACCTGGTAGCCACAAGCAATAGAGTAAATCCCCTTAGGATTGTGTGCCCAAGCAAGAATATCCTCTTCAAGAAGAGAGCTACAACGTCTACTACAAAGAATCATGTTAAGCTCAGCACCGTCTTCTTCCCCTAAATTCGGCCATTGAGTGGTATCCTTCCAACAAGCCCTCTCCAACTGACCATAAAAAGAGGACTTGAAATCACTCACCCTAGACCAACCAGCCGCAAGAAATCTTTGGCTTAAAGGAAGCAGGTGAGGAAACTAGGAGATAAGCGGAGGGAAACCATCCCAAGAATCTGACCAAAAAAGAGCTTCAGAACCCCATCTGCAGATCCAAAATAAACCTTCCTTGATGAGCCTTGCACCCTTCTGAAGAGTACTCCAAATCACCGAACCTTTCCCCCCAAGAGGATACCTAAGGAGATCATGCCGAGGGGCACCAGGGAAATACTTATGAGATAGTATCATGGCCCACAACTAATCCTGCTCCACACACCATCTCCAGAAAAGCTTAGCAGCCACAGCCCCACCGAACAATGTTGACTGTCGTAAACCCAGACCGCCATGCTGCTTAGGACTTCACACATCTTCCCACTTGACCAAGCTCCACTTGGATGACGACAAGCATCCAGCCCATAAAAACTGCCTTTCAAGAGAATCCAACTCCTTCAGAAACCCAACCGAAGCCACCTGAAGCATACATCTATAAGTAGGGAGTGCTTGCACAACTGACTTAAGAAGTTGAACCCACTCAGCGAAAGACAACCATCTATGTGTCCAATGATTGACTTTCACCCTAAACTTATCAATAATATTTTGCCAAGATCCCTTTGGAAGCCGGCTAGCAGAAATTGGAATGCCCAAATACGTGAAAGGGAGAACCCCTATCTAAAACCGCAAGATATTAGCGATTCTTCTCTGAATGGGGGTGGGCGTATTGAAGAAGAAGATAGAAGATTTATCCTCATTAATCAGTTTCCCTGATGCCACAAGGTAAACATCTAACAGCTGCCTTAGAAAAGTAGCTTCCTTGACAGTAGCCAACCCCATCAAGGTAGTATCATCAACAAACTACAAATGAGACTGCGGAGGCAAATCTCCACCCCAGTGCCAACCCTGAATGATACCTAATCCGACATTTCTTTTCAACAGACGCCCAAGACCTTCAGCAAGAAGAAGAAATAGGTACGGGGAGATAGGGTCCCCTTGGTGCAAACCCTTAGAAGCCCCAAAAAGTTCAGAATGATCTCCATTTATCAGTACCGAGAAGGATACTAACGTAACACAACTCATGACCCATTGGATCCATTCTTCACAAAAACCAAAAGCAACAAGGATCTTCCGCAGGAAGGACCATCTAACCCTGTCGTAGGCCTTAGCCATATCCAGTTTAATGAACATTGTCTTCTTCTGGGAACTGGCCATGGAGTGGATGGTCTCTGTAGCAATAACAACCCCGTCCAAAAAATTTCGACCCACAACAAAGCCACTCTGTTCCTCTGAAATCAACACTTTAAGCCACTTTTTCAGTCTCTCAGCCATTAACTTGGAAATAATTTTATAAACCACATTGCAGAGGGAAATCGATCTAAACTATGTTAACCTATCCGCCCCTTCACACTTGGGAATAAGAGCAATGAAAGTGGAGTTAAGAGCACGCAACATCTGCTTGTTCCTCCGGGACTCCTGGACAACCGCCAGAAGATCCAACTTTATGATATCCCAGAAATCTTGAAAGAACTCAATTGGGAAACCATTAGGGCCAGGAGCCTTTCCACGCTTAATCTAGAAAACAATTTGCTCCAGCTCCTTGAGAGAAATCTCCCTCATCAGATACTCATTCACCTCCCTGGGAACCAACTGAGGGATATAAGAAAGAATCTGTTCCTCCTCGACTGAACCCCCTTGATAATCCTCTCTGAAGAGAGTAGCAAAATACTGCGATGCCTCAACCGTGATTTCTTGAAATGAGACCACACGATCCCCCGTCATTAACCAGCATAGAAATGGAATTACCATGCCTCCTAGCCTTCACAGAATTAAAGAAAAAGGCAATTTTTTTGTCCCCTTCCTGCAGCCATTCGACACGTGCCTTTTGCTTCCAGTAAACTTCTTCCCGTAATTCACATTCCTCCACCGCCTTCAGAGTCCTAGCCTCTTCTTTCAAAAGATCCTTAGAAACCCCATTCTCCTTAATCAATCTCGTAATATTATTTAACTCTTCCTGAACAACGGCTTTATCATGAAAAATATTACCAAAACATTGTCGATTCCACCTTTTAAGCTGATACTTGACGAACTGAAGAAGCTTGGAAAAGGTATACATTGTCATACCGAAAGTAGGTCTACCTATCCTCCACCACACATCCACTTGGTCAAAAAGAGTAGGATCTCGTAACCACATAAGCTGGAATTTGAAGGAAGAAGAATGAGACGCCCGAGCAGAGATGATGCTAAGCTTGATAGGCCAGTGGTCTGAACCCCTCCAATCCAGAATTTCAGAGGAAGTAGACCACAAGTCACCAACCCAATAACAGGAGACCAAGAACCGATCCAGCCTCTCAGCAACACAATCCTCACCAGTCTTTCTATTATTCCAAGTAAAGCGACCATTACTGGTCTGAACATCAATAAGATTGAGATCAACAATGCTATCCCTTAGAAGCAACGCAGAAAGGTCCAATCTAGCAATTCCACCCCTTTTCTTAGATAATTCCACAATAGTGTTGAAATCCCCAGCTAGAATCCATGGGTGGAGAGGAGCCAGGCTATGAACAAAACGAAGGTGGGACCATAGAAGCTGCTTACCCTAATAATCAATAGGCACATAGGCATTAGAGAGGAGAATACACTCTCCAGTCACAAAGCAAGAGACCACCAAGGAAATAGAAGATCTAGAAGACATCCACCAGAGGGGGAAAATCCTCTGGGGGTTCCATAAGCAAGCCACCCCCCCGGACGCACCGAGAGCTCCAACACACTGACACTCGCCAAACTTCCACAATTTAGGTACCATATTCAACATACTCTCCACAGATAATTTAGTTTCTTGAAGAAAAAGAATATCTGGAGATTGATTCCTAACCAAATCACGAACAAATTTTTGTCAAGGGCCGTTGTTCAAGCCCCTAAAATTCCATGATAAAACAATAATTTATGGTTACCCAAGAAGTGCGAATCCAGGATCTTGACTGCCCCTGACTCCACTAGAGTTTCTCCAGTTGACTTGATCTTTTCCATATCATTTTTTCTACCCAGCTTAGGATTCTTCTCACCAACCCCTTTCTTTGGGTCCTTTTGTAGAATACCCATGTGAGAAGAGGCCAACGAGTTCTTTCCAACTTCTGCACTAATCTTTATGGGCAAAGGAGAACCCTCTCCCCCATTCTTCAAAACTCCAATAACAGGATCCGATCCAACCTGAACAATCAACTGTTGATCTGTGTCCATCTTCCCAACACCTATATCTTGCACCTCTTGCATAGCCTCCGTAGGAGGCCCATCCTTACTTGCACCCAAAGTTCCATGATCCAAGTTCATCAAACCTGGATTCACTTCCTGTTGACTGAGGTCATCCAACACCTCAAACCTGTTAAAGGTATCATCATCCTGCCTCTCCCCAAGAGTCCTCTTCTGCCCTCAATTTCTGTTACGAGTTTTGACAGGGATATATCCATCCTCTCCAGTACCATCGCCCGGAATGGGCCCCTTCCCCTTGTCAACCCTAGGTGGATTGCGAGGAGGTTGGCCAGATTGGGTCACCATCGGCTTAGCCCTAGGGCATCTGCACTGCAAGTGTCCATATTTGTGACAAAGTCAACACCTAAAAGGTAGAGTTTCATAATCTAACTATTGCACCCATGTATATGATCCTACACTTACTTCCACAGAATCTGGCAATGGCATGCTTAAATCAATTTCTACACAGATATGGGCAAAAGTCATTACCTTTTTAAATTGTGTCTGTTGTGATGATCCAACTGGTTTACCAAGCATTCAAGCCACCAAATTGAAAACATCCTCACGCCAACATTCGACTGGAAACCACGGCAGCCAAACCCAAACTGGAACCCTATTAGGGAGCTCCTCAATTGGATTGAAGCCTGCATGCCACGGCTTCATAAACAAACCCACTTGGTTATAGAAGTAGGGACCTCCCTCGAAAATCCTATTCTGATCCGCCATGCAATCAAAGGATACCATAAAGTAGTTATTCGCTAGGAGTCTAATCTCCATCTCTCCTTCTGGCATCCAGGTCCTCTGAGCCCAAGATTCCAAAAATTGCAATGAAACTCTCAAACCCATAAACTTGCAATAAAAGGAGTGCTTTGAATAATATTCAATATCATCCGCCAGCAACTCCATCGGGATAACCAATTTTGGTCTCTCCTTACATCTTTCCAAACAACCATTAATCTTCATAATCTTAGCTACCCCAGACGATCCAAAGCCAATCTTCTCTTGATCCTGCACAAACAAATTATTATCAAAAACCTTCACACCTTGTGTCAGAGATTTTGAACCAAAAGCAGATCGAAAATCCATCAAGGGGTTTACCCCAGATGATTCCCCTTGAGACATGAACCCAGAAAGAGACCCTAAGCGGGCATGCAAACCCACAGGAAAAGAAAATAGAGGAAAACCCCCACACCAGGGTTAACATGATACCCCTCTGGCTCCACCCACAACCCACAAAAACTCAAAGAAGTTTCAACCCGGCTAGAGGAAAACACTTGTCCAGACGGCTTACCACGGCCGGAAAAGCCCGTCCCACGCAAGCGCCCGCACCGCACCGCGAGCCACCGGCCCCACGGCGGCCTAGCGGGTTGTCCCTGAGCTTCACCCGAGGCTGACAACACAGGAATCCACGAAGGGTCTCCACCACCTGGGACCGCCCGGCCCGAGACCGGTCGGTAGCGAGCTAAACATCCACCACCTGAGCAGGGATAGCCAACAACGAAGGAAGACATAGTATGAACAATACCTTGAGCATAATAAAGATCCCCCTTGTCGCTGTTAGGTAGACAGAGAGAATGAGCTAGAACGCGAGGATGCCTAGCTTCATTATCGAAACAGCAGCATCCTCAGTAGGTGAAATATCTCTTTCTATTCTAGTGTAATAATATAAAATAAAAAGATAATAAAACTTCTTTCTATTCTGATGTAAATAATATAAATGAGATTGAATGTAATGATGAAATGAAGGAAGAAAAAAATAAGGCTAGTAATAAATTAAAGATAAATTAAATACTAATAATAATAAATATTAAAAATTATTAATATTAATTTTTATTTTCATATAATAATTATGTCAAATTTCTATTAATATATTAACATTTATAATAGATTAATTTTTTTAATTTCACATAAATTATATTATTCATATTGTTATTTAACAAAATTATTTTATAAATTTTATTTTTAAATAATTATTATTTAGTTCTTTCTTATAATTATATTATATAATTAGTTAATTTTATTTAATATAGAAAAATAAAAAATAATATTTATATTTATATTATATAATCAATAAATTTATATTATATTATACATATTGATATGTAACATAATTATTAGATAAAATTTATATTTATATAATAATTATATTTTTTTCTTTTAATTATATTATACTATCATTTGATTTGATTTTTTATTTTGTTTGATATTTATATTATCTTTTTAATATTTAAAATTTTAATACCTATTTATTTTTATATAAGATAATTGGTTTTTATATAATAGAATTAAGATAAGATTAATAATTATTAATATTAATATAAATGCATATAACTATTTTTATTATATAGGCATGCATTATCTTATAATTTACATTATAATGATTAATATATTATTATAATTATAATAAAACTAACATTAATATGACATTTTTAAATGATTATGTTAATACTTTAATTAACAAAACTCATATTTAATTTTATTCACATTAATAAAACTTAATTTTTTTATTAAACTAAAATACTATAAAGGCGAGTACTAGCCACTACATGACACTTGTTAATATTGAATTTATTTTCAATTAATTTAATATTGTTTGTATTATATTAACTATATTTTTAGGTAATTTTTTATTAATATTTCAGTTCTAATAAATTAAAAAACTAGTTTTACTTTTTGTTTAATTATTTATTAATTTAATATGTATTATTTATTATTGTGGGAAATAAGAATACATCCAGTTGGCACGGCGCAGCATGAGGAAGTGAAAAGGCAGACTGAAATTGTGAAGGCTCTGGTTGAAGGTGATCATGGTGACGAGCAAAGGTGCAAGGGCATTGTTACTAATGTCGTTGGTTTGGGTCAATTGGGTTCTCCTAGGGTTGTCAAATCAAGATCAGATCTCCAACTATGGGCAAAGGTGGCGGAAGAAGAAATTTCGCTAGATCTAATCAAGGGTCGTGCAACCAATGAACAATGGAGAGGACATAACAATCGATTAGACTCCAGGAATAAAGAAGGGAATCACAATGGCTTTGGTTGGAATGGGAAGCCTAGGTATGATATGCCTCAACCCTTTCAACATAGATAACAGAGATTCAATGACAATCAAGGTGGTCTAAAAAATACTGGTGGTGGCAAAAGGAACTGGGGCAAAGGAAAAAACCCTAGATGGGATCATTCTTGTGTGTGGAACAAAAATAGGCACACGACGAATTCTCAACAGTAGGATCTGGCTCTAGAGGAAAGAAATCCAACTTCTATTTTCAATGGTAACTTTCACAATAAGGCTTGGGAAGACAAGAACAAGCCGAATCTAAGAAGAGGAAACAAAAAGACAATGGTTGTTGGCACAAAAAAACTTCAACCGATAATTACACGATTGGAAAAATTGGGCTTATTGGTAAAAATGGTATGGTAGGGATCTCAATTGGGATAATATGAGATCAACTAGTGGTGTGGGCATTGGGGGGAATAAATACAATTTAAAGCCCTAGCTAATGGCTATTTTGTAGTGATTTTCCTGTCAGAAGCAATCAGAGAAGATATCGAAAGCGGGATATGGTTAATGGATGATTGTGGATTCTATATTCACAGATGGATGGTAGGTTTTGATCTCCTTTGTCACAACATGGAAAGGATTCTAGATTGGTTTAAACTTCCCAATTTACCCTTGGAATTTTGGGAACCCAGAATATTAGAAGACATTGGAAATCACTTAGGCAAATACATATGTGTTGAAGAAAGACTCGGCGAGGATGAGATAAGCACCTATGTAAGATTGTGTGTAGAAAACAATCCTAACAACTCACATTGGAGAGAGATTGAGCTCTTCATTGATTGGGGCAATTGGTTGCAAACTTTGATTTTGGATTTATGCCCTAATAGCACCCTTATCAAGACACTAGGTTGGTGTAAATCGTCTAGTGGAACAATTGGTGTCAACAAGGATGTTCTAATGCAACATTCAGTTAATGGTTGTGACCCTGGTCCCTCTAAGGCAAATTCAGTTGGGAAATTCAACTACGGTTTCCCGGAGGCTCAAGAGGCAAATCCAAACTTAATGTCAAAAGTGTCCCTTACAATGGAGTAGAAGGAGGATATGGTGAGTCAAAAGAAAGCACTAGATAAGAAAACATCGAAAGCTCTAGATTTGATGAACCTCAACATTCATGAAGATGATCTTAATTCCCTTATCGAAGTAGGGTACGAATTGGTAGAACTGGCGAAAGCAGCCAAAAGTGGCTCACTCAATTTGGAGACTACTAGTTTGGATGAGGATTGGGTGGATGTCCCAAAGCTAGTAGAAGTGATCAAGAGTCAGATGAAGACGTCGTCTCCCCCAAATCAAACAAGCAAATCAAGGTAATTGGAGATTTGGGCATTTTCTAAAATGAAGCGACCAAGTTATCTCCAGATTGTGGAGAGAATAAGAAAAGAGGTTGAATCCCCAATCAACAGAAACTTAAATGGGATGATGAGGCTAGCAGACAGTTAAAGATTAGCGAGATGTTGAAAGTAGGGAAGGGTGGGTCCCTTCATGAACAACAATGAAAATCATTTCCTATAATGTTAGGAGCTTAAATGCCCTTTAACAAAAAGTGCCTTTTAGGCATAGATTGGATTCCTTCTAGGCATATATTTGTTTACTACAAGAAACAAAATTAGGAGAATAGGAAAAGGAGTGTTTCAGTAGAAGTTTGAAGATGTGGAAAATGGTTGGGGTTAATGCTACTGGCCCCTCTAGTGGTTTATTAACCTTGTGGTGACCATGAAACATGATGTTAGAAGAAGTGGCTTCCAGTAAGTATTGGATCGCAAGTAAGGTAAGGAGTCTTGCATCCAATTTGAATCTTTTGTTGATCAATGTATATGGTCCTATCACTTGCATTGAAAAAAGAGAACCCTTAAGTGAGCTAGATATAGTATGCAATAATCCTACCTTTGAATTTTGTCTACTTGGGGGGATTTTAATGCCATCTTGAGAGAAAAAGACAAAAAAGGTGGAGTGGGGAGGAAATTGCAATCTCAAATTGATTTTGAAAAATTTGTGGAAAGAAAAATTTGTGGAAAGAAACATGTTATTAGAATAACAGATGGGTAATGGTCAATACACTTGGACAAATAGGAGGAAAGGTTTTTGTAGTATTGCAAAGAAATTAGATAGATATTTGTTCAAATGGGATATAAGTCGATTTCCTTTCAGTTTGGAGAGAAAAATTGTGTTAATCTCAGGTTCTGACCACTTCCCCATCAATCTGGAGATAATTGGGGAAAGAAAACCAGTCAGGTGCCCTTTCAAGTTTGAAAACATATGGTTTAGAGATCCAAACTTTCTAGATCTAATTAAGAAATGGTAGTCAGAGTGCAATCCTAGTGGGTCCGAATTATTTAATGTGGTTACCAAATTAAAGCTAATCAAACACAACTTGAAGAACTGGAATAAGGAGTGTTTCAAAAAACATTTTCAAGGAAAAGAGGAGAACAAAAGAAGCCTTGGTGGCACTAAACAAAAAAGTGCTAAAGGAAGGAATGGATATCAGCAGCTTCAATCAAGAAAAAGAGTTAAGGAACAAATTGTGGGACATTTTGGCCAAGGAAGAGATCTTTTGGTGGCAGAAGTCTAGAGAGCTTTGGTTGAGAGCTGGTGACAAAAACACAAAGTTCTTTCACAATTCCACAAAAGTGAGAAGGGAAATTAACAGGATTACATCCATCAAGGCCCTTGATGGGAGAATTTTAGAAAAAATAGAAGAAGTCAAAGAATCTACAATTGAGTTTTTTTAGAATCTTTTAAATGAATGAAACGGTTCCAAGTTGGAGGTGCAACAACAATTTTTGGAATGCATTCCCAGGATAGTATATGAAGCTCAAAATGAAATGTTGATTAGTAAATTCATAGAGAATGAGATAGAAGAGGCCATTTTTCAATTACACCCTGACAAAGC